>JANHGB010047285.1:0-10503 GCA_026283785.1 Coracopsis vasa
ATAGTGTCCAGTCTGAAAATGCCTTCACTGAAGAGAGTGCTGATGGTCCTAAGGGAGAATTCAGAGACTTAGTGGAATGGACTCAAGGTTTTCATCCTTACCATGTGCATTCCTTAATGCTATTGCTTTGAGACATACACACCTTTTGTGCTTTCTCTTTCAATTAAATGCTTTCCCCTGTCCCTGAAGAGTATTTTATTTTTATCAGACCATCCGTTTTGCTTTTTGCTGCTTGTTTCTTGCTATCTCTAGTCTCGTAATAATATCAGTATCATCTCTAAGGTTCTGGTAACTCAGTCCCTTCATCAAACACAATTCCTCTGACTTCATCTCCAGTGCTAAAGCCACTGCTGCCTCCAGTAATGACAGTTTCTGGTGATAGTGTGCACCAAAAACATAGTTGTATCACCATGTTGAGCTTTTTGCTCTCCTGTTCAGCGTTTATCTCTGGAAAGCTGTTTACAGCTGAAATTGTCATGGCAGTTTGATGGCACTATGTCTATCAGGAAGTTAGGAGTTGGAATGAAATATATGAATGCCTGTAGCTGCTTCGGGCCAAAATCTAGAGTCTTAAATTTTAAAACTTAAAATTGCCACAGGAGCCAGTTTGATTTAAGCTGCTGGGTTTTGTCACTGAAGTGTCTGGGGAGTGATTGCATGCTCTTGTTCAGCTGCTTCTGCTGGGAGTGGTAGTGTGCGTGATGGGGCGGTTAACACCTGGAGAGCAGTGATAAAGCTTGTGTGTGGATTTCTGTTAATCTGATTTCTCAAGAATTTCTACAAGCCACCTCTTTAAGACTGTCAAAAGCCTGATGAAATATAAAGTTACTGTAATGACTGCAACTGTGCACTGTCGTAGTCTGTCTTGGTCTAAATCTTCCTTCCACATCCTTCTTTATTCTCTTCTTCAGTGCCTTGACAAGTGCCTTTCCCCAACTGCAGGGCCATTTCTTCTGTAGTTACTTCCCCCAGTTTTTTTCTAGATGAGAATACCACACACTGTCTGGTAGCAAGCATTGCTAAAGAACTCATGTATTATCTTTGCCATAGGTGGTGCAACTAATGTATACTGTGACTAAGTATGTGGCTGTTAGGCCTGTGTGGCTGATGACTTTTCCTGAAAAGCCTGCAAAACAGTTTGTTAGTCCTAAGTTCTCCTGTGGTGTGAGCACCCCTGCTATAAAACTGACCTGTAACTAAAAAAGGAAGCACTGAAACAGAGGAATTTCCAAGGTCTGAAGCAGGAATTTATGCTATGGTGTCACATTTTTTCCTAACTCTTATAAACAGGAATACCTACTATTTCAGAAGCTCATTATTAAAGACTTACGCTGTTGCCATAGTAACTAACATATGAAGAATTCATCAAAAAGAGGAAAAGGATGGCTTTATTTTGAACTGAAGTTATTTGGGATGGGGTAAGAGGAGTAGCTAATCAGGAAAGCTTGCATTGAATGTTGAGATTTTCTGTACTCTGCTTTGAGTTTGGACATGTCCTTAGTTGTTCTACTAAGTTGAATTCTGATACTGAATTATAGGTAAGTCTGCAGAGAGCACCGAGTATGCATGCAGTATTGTCCTGACAAGTGGACCCTGAAGCTTAACATAAATTTACATGTAGCTTTTTTGTCAGTAAATGTATATATATTCATTATTCCTTTACATTAGGAGTCTGGTATTGCTTTTGGGTGGTGGTGTGTTGTGGGGAGTTTTTTATTTGGTTAATAATTGTAATTATTATATAAAAATATTTGGGGAATTAGACTGGAATCTTCAAATGATGATGTGGATTCTGTTTTATAACTTGAGCTGCTGATTAAATACTTTAATCTTTCATGTGTTTATTGGTTAGTGGAATCTACTCAGTTGTATAGGAGGAGACTAAAGGGCTTATCCTGAACCCACTGATAGTTCTGTTGAAAATACAGCAGAAGCCAAGGAGAATACAAACTTGTTTTTCAGATGTCTTGTGATAAAGCAGTCTCTTCTAATTCAGGTGCTGTTCGGAGAAATTTACCTGTACTCTGGGTTCCTAGAATCATAATGTTATGTTAATGATGAATTATTTTGTTATGTGCAATATAATGATACACTCATTTGCATTGTCTTTCTACAGCCATCTTTGAATCCAGAAGCTGGAAGACAAAACAACCAGAACAAACCTTTAGGGACACCTTCTGGAGTATGGGGTAGGTAAAGGTATTTATGTTGCTCTACAGAATTTTCTGCTGAAGCAGAAAGGTGTAACCAATGTTTACCTGGTATGTTTTTCACTCCAAAATATTTTACAGACTTAAGTGAAACTTTGTTGTTTTCCTCCCACAATCCACTAATCTCTTGGCTTTTTTGTCTGCTTGAAACTCTGCTTGTCTTGTCATTGAAAACTACTGGTGACAGTAAAGTCACTGTTCTGCCTTTGCTTCCTGGCTTACTACAAGTTATAATTTCAAGACATCACTTGAAGGGCAGAGTGGATTTGAGTGAACTAGACCTCAGTTCCTGACTTGTGATCTTTGTATAGAGCAAAACTGTCCTAAGTCTGTGGTTTGGATTCACTTTATTTATTTTTTTTTTTTTAAACTCAAAACAGGCTTGCTTTTGATTTTGGTATGCAAATATATAAAAAATAAAAGGAAACAAGGTACTAGTTCTGGCAATTAAATTCAAGTTTGTTAATATCTAGTTAGAATGTAGCTCCATTAGTTGGGTTAGATACAGTAAATAGTACAAATACAAAAAAAAAATCAAAACCACTTCTTGCTGTAGTACTGGATTGTGTTCGATAGTTACTGTTCTGTTGAAAAAATAATAACAATCAGCATTTATGTGGCTTTCACCTGTTTTTAAAAGCACTGTGTCTTTTGAGGTATAACTTACAGAGTATTTTTGCTGTGTTAATGAATTAACAAAGCAGATCCCCGGCTGTTCAAAAAGATGCTAATATCTGCTCTGATTCCTGTAGTATGGTGGAAGGCTGTTAGCTGATGTCACTTAGATTTTTCCCTTCAGCATCAAGGGAGCTGTTGTGGTTAAATGAAAAAGATTGGACTGACGTCTTTATCCAGTATCTTTGCTCAAAGCTGAAACAAAAGAACAGTTACTAGCAGTCTCAGGATCAGACACATAGAATCTAAGATTGAGAGGGGAGAAACCAGAGCAATATACTGAAGCTGTTACAAAACTGAACATCTGTATTTCAGAATCTTTCTCATTCTGTTCTTACAGAAAACCCCCCTAGTGCCAAGCAACCTACCAAGATGCTGGTCATCAAAAAGGTTTCAAAAGAGGATCCTGCCGCCGCCTTCTCAGCTGCATTTACATCACCTGTTTCTCACCTGGCAAATGGCAACAAAGCCACCACCATTGTCCCAAGTGTCTACAAAAATCTGGTTCCTAAACCTGCAGCTCCTCCTTCCAAGGTACAGGGGTTTCCAACAAAGTTAGTGATGAACTGCAGATCTAGGGAGAACTCTGTCCCTTGGCAGGGGAATCAGTCCCCTAACAAATAGCAGGAGCTGGAATCCAGTAGTTTCTGGGGTAGGGGCTTTTAAAGCAGAGGTCTGTTTGCTGCTAAAATTGTTATTCCCTGTTAAAATGGCATTTGGTCTTGTGCTTACAGAGAGTTAACTTCTCTTCTGACTATAAAAATGTCTGTTTGAATGTCTCATGTATTAGACAAATCCTTATCTAAATTAGACAAAACAAGCAATGCTGGAGAAGTGGAATGTGTGCTAAGATGTGCTTGAATTGTTCAGATGACTACCTTGAAAAAATCTTTATTTGGGTTACAGCACTTTGATGTGTTTAAAACACAATTGAGGCGAAGATCAGATTAGATTGTAACATCCTGCAATTTAGCTCTAGTTTAGTTGAGCCTTAAAGACAACCTGGAAAAGTAATGGTATTTGTGCTACAGCTCTTTTGCTGAAAGAAATACAGGAGTGTTGAAAAAAAAAAAAACCCAAGTATTTTCTTTTGTTTCATAGTTCTAGGCTTTATCTTGCCCTTTTTTCCAGAGAACCTACATGTACAAATGCCTTAGAAACTTCGTAGGATTGATAGTGAAAGTATTTAACAAGCTAAGGAAAATGACTGGTTTGGTGGTTCTTTAAAAATGTGTCAAAATACTTTGAGTTCTAAAATTTAATTTATTAATTACTAATGCTGGCTGCAGCATTCCAGCAAAATCTTCCCTATGATTAGAGTAGATTAGTCTTACACACTTCAAAGACAAAAGCAAAATAGGGAAGATTAACAACTTGTTTGTAAGAAAGCAAGTTTAGAGCTTCTTTCCCATTGATAAGTTTTTCTTAATTCAGGCTAAATTCTGCCAGCTACAGGAAAAATCCTAATGGATAAAATGATTATCAGATAATCTTGTGTAAACCCTTAATCTGACAAATGATCTCTTCCTCAGTGAGATGGGGTAAACTGACCCCATTTAAAAGGCTATTAATAAAAGAATTTTTCACTTTGCCTACTTTTCAGTCCATAATGTACTTGTTTAGAATAGTCAAACAAGATGCATCTTGTGATGGATAGGGAGTCTTCTGTGGCTTTTATTTTTGTTTGTACAGCTTGTTTGATATATGTGTATCAATAGTCTTACCTGGCTTTAGTCTGGATGTTTTGAATGGTCTTTGAAACAAAAAGCCAAAAATACAGTTTCTTTGTAGGCTGTTAGATTGTCTCTTTGATGGTTTCAAAGTAAACAGAATGTTAGTGAACAGGAATGCCAACAGCTTTTCTCTCTTAGCTGCTCTTGAGGGCAAAGGTCTGAAAGTTAGTGCTGTACCAGCTGTAAGGATTGAAAGGTTGAAATGTGCTTGTGAAAGCTATGTACATCGCTTGTTACTGTTATTGTTGTTGAAGGTTTTCCTAACTGCATTCTGAAGTTAGACTTGGAAGTTTTGCTTCTTCAGATTAAACAAAAAATACATTAATCAGTGCTCACAGTTGGAATAAACCCTTTAATTTGTATAGATAATTAGATAAATATGATCTGCTCTTCTGAGGCAGCCTTGTGGCTGGTATGGAAGTTCACCTTAAATCAAAAATAATAGTAAGGCTTCTTTTACATGTTACGTAGCTCTAATTTGCATTCCAGGTTGTGAATCTATATTTAAATCGGGGATTGTGGCAATATGTGGTGGTAGCTGCCTAAGTTCCTTTTAATTAAGTATTTACTGTACTGAACCAGTTGGTAGGCCCAGATTCATACCTGAAGTATTACAGTATTGATAATACATGAAATGCTATTTGGCTAGTGGAGGAGGTATAGGCCAAGAGATCGGTCATGTTAAGCATGCTGTAAGTATGTACTTAGTATGTATGCATTTACTATGATTGTTGGCCAGTATACTGCTCCTCAGTGGTGGAGGTTGCAATAGGGAAGAATTGTTTGCTGATGTCATCAGTAACACTTCTGTTAATGAATGGTGACCATTTAGCAAAGCTTAAAAAAGAGATATCAGCATAGCCTTAGCAAGAAAACCTGTGTGCATGATGCCTTTTTTAAAAGGTACAGACGTAAAGCAGCTATGGTAGGATGCATTATTCTAGAGACTTCCAGAAAGTTGTACAGGAATTGCAGTACATTAAGTAGCAGAGAGCTCAAAACATCCTTCTGACAAAGTCAGTGATACTGGAAAGCTGTCACAGGCAAACTGAGTGAGAAATGTTTTTTTGTTAAGTTGTACCAAGTAGTGTTGAAAGGAAGAGAACTGGTGTCAGTGAAACAAGTGCATTCCTTCTGGGCTAATTGTGATGGCTCACAGTCAATGAGAGTCATAATCTGCAAACTATTCCTTTTGATACTCATCTCTAGTTGTGCTTGAATCTAGTGGCCCTCCTAAGGAAGCAGTAAGGGTCTGTCTTTGAATTTGTCTGAAGTGCCCCTTTGTGGAAGCTGGGAGAACAACATCAGCAACAAAGAGCTGGGCAGCCAAACAGTACGGCCATCAGATCTGTGGAGAGAAACTTCTTTGTCACAGTAATTTTAGTACCAGCCAATATTGCACAGATCAGGATATTTTCTAGGTTTGAAGGGAATGTTTGGAATGTGTGCTGTGAATGCCAAATAATCCATTCAATAATGTGGACTGCTCTTGTTTTTAAGTTGGAGTGGAAGAGTAATGCTGATGGCCTCCCCTACTGATTTGTTTATTCAAAAATGAATAAAATAACCCAGTGGAGAGTGAGAACGTACTGAAATAATGGCTTCTGCTCTCATTGCTTGCAGAATGTTTTTTCAGTCTCAGATTTAACTGGATCCCACTTGTGCATGAGTTATTTTGCTGGTGAATTGAAGTTGGCTTCAAAAGTCTGATGGGTCAAAAGAACCAGTATGTTTTAATGATCTGACAGGTGTATTTCTGTGCTACTTGATACAAGTTTCTTGTTAGGATCCTCTTTGTAGAAGACTTAACAGTTCACAGTGTTTGTCCTTGGTTGATAAGAGAGGCTCAAGGATAACATTCCAAATAACAAAACCTTATCTTTGTTTTTCAAAGGCTTTGTTTTTCAGCCAAATTGCTAGTATGTTTGAAGGGGTACTGCAGAGTATGCAGAGCAAAACAGCAAGTGCTCATGCACTTTAATGAACCAGCAGCTTTTCCTTCTTTTCTTATTATTTTTTAACTTGTTGTTGTTGCTAAATCAGTGCAATGATGGACACTTTCAGAGCCCTAGGAAATAAATAATGTACATTCTCAGCCTGGACAGAAATATTCCTTGATAATGCTGCATCCTCGCACAGGGGAAGGTCCCGTCAAGTGATGCAAACCCTTTCTTTGTGGCAGACAGTGCTTCCATATGAAATGTGAATTTAATTGGCATTCTTATTGCCCATCTGTCGGTAGCTGAAAGATTACATTGCTTTACTTGGTGGTGCTTCCAATTAATGAAGAGCAGTGATGGATTTTCTGAGATCTAATGGTGTTTTACTGGAGGGTGGTGCCCATGAAGCAGAACTGTTTGTGATTTGGGGGAAACAAGAAGACAGAGGAACAAATAATGGCTGTCAAGATAAATTTGATGAGACTGTTCTTGTAGAGGGGAAAGCAATATCCACATAACAGCCAACGTTTATTTGTTTTACTACTTGCAAGCAGCCCCTTTTTGTGCCTTACCCTTTATTGACCAGTATCTTGTGTTCTCTTCAATATAGCCAAGTCCATGGAAAGCCAACAGAAGTGAACATAAACCAGGCTCGCTTTCCTCCAGCCGTGACTCTGCCTTTACCAGTCCAGTGTCTGTAACCAAACCAGCGGTACTGGCGAGTGGCTCAGTCCTCACCTCTCCCAAAGAGGTAAGGGGTTGGGTTTGGGTATAGGGTAGAAACTCTTGTCACTATCGCCTACTGTAGCTGAAACATAAGGTCCTCCCTGTATATGGTACCTACCTTTGCACCCATGAAGAATGACTTGCTTGTACATTGTTAGCATGTTCTGCCACATCTGATACACTAAAAGAAATAAAAATGTGGTTTACCTGAATATAAAGCCATTGCTCTTTGAATGTGTTAGAATTTTCCTCAAATATAAAAAACATACTAATGCTTTAAATATTGCTGCATAACTAGACATGCATAGACTGGGTGTTACTGGAGCGCAGATTCCAAGAACCAGTGTATAAATAGATAAGTAAACTGATTCCATGTGGTTCTTCAGTATGGGAAAAGAAGGGGAAGGAGATCAATCTGCCTCATATCCTTTCCCTTGGAGCACAACAGCACAAGCAATGATCTCTGAGAAGGCTGGGGGAGTTTAACGTGTGTATGTGTCTTCAGCTACAGTGTCTGGTTTTAATTTTGGTGTTGGAAGGACGTAATGTGCTGAGGTGGAAACTGACTCCCTCTGGTTTTGGTCTGAAGTACAGAGAGAACCTTGGTATATAACTCTGGTAACATTTCAGCAGTAATGATGACATAACATGTTTTGGCCAGCATTCCTATGCTTTGCTCCATAGCTTGTATAGAAAATGCTGGTTTGGACCTTGGAAGTCCACAAAGCTGAATAGAGAAGTGGTACTGAATAACTTCTCTGCTCAAAATTTTTGTGAGCATGTGTAAAATGAACACAAACAAAAACCAAGACTGTGATAGATGGCATACTCATTCAAGTGTAACAGTGGGTTGGGGTTTTCTTCTGGTTATGCATTTGTCTTGTTCCTTTACAGATCTTACTTCCAAAATACAGTCTTGTCATCTTTATGATTCTCTGCTTTGCAGGCTTTACTTTACAACAGTGTGAACTTTTCTGCTTTAGTCACTGCTGAGTGTAAAAGCAGTCATTAAAAAGCAATAGTTAACAAGCATACGCCTGTCACTGACAAATAGATCTTACACTCCATTCCTTTCCCTTGCTTTTGTCTGTCCTTAGACTGAGTCCTTTGTGCTACTGACAGCTTGCCTTTTTGTGTAATGCACAGCACAGTATGGACACCTTTGGAGGATAAATATGTAAAGTTCAATAGGCAGATACTGAGAAGGGCATTCACTTTACATCGTATAGCATATCTGTATCATACTGTATGTCAGTAACGCAAGTCATTTCCTCCCCCCTCCCCTCTCCAAGGTCTTGTGTGAACCTTTAGTCAGCAAAGATGCCAGATACTCATCTGACAACCAGAGTAGGCAGCTGGGATTTCCCCAGAACAAGCAGTACTGCCTCGAATGCTTCTTGTGTTACCGGTGTCAATCAGTTGAACAAAAGGGCTTAAAAATTCCTCCCAACTAAAACTGAACACTCATTTTTTTTTCTTTGAATCTGTTGGAGACTTGCAGTATGAAAACACAGGAGCATGGCCAGCAAATACTACTGTAATCCTAGCTCCACAGGCCTGCTGCAAGTAATCTCTGCCTTTTTATTTCTGAAACAGGGATAATGACTCTCTTGCAGAAGCGTTGCAAATGGCACCTCTATTCATAAGAGACTGCAGCGTGTTGAAAACTGAAAGGGTGCCAGTGAGCACTGGCACTGTGTCCCCACAAACCAGTCTGAAATAACCAGATTAAGATACAGCCTGAAGTCTTAAAGTGATTCAGGGTGACTTTTCTGTAGGAGTAGCCATCCCTGTTACATAGACTGACATCTGAACAATCTGGGATGATGCAGTGCTCTCAATAAAATGAAAACTGAGAGCTGCCTTGATGTGTCAGTCAAAGGGTTAAACTTACCTTTAGAAAAGATGCCAAAAATGCCTACTTGTACCCCTTTAATACTAAAAGAGAATGCTATGTAAAACCCCTCCTTCTGAAAGTTCTGCATAAGACCAGAATTGAGGTGAAATTAAATTCGCTTTCAGGAATCTGTTTCTAAACTTTCAGCTGTTTTCCAGTAATGTGTAGAAATTAAGTTTTAGTACCTCAGCAGTTTATGAAACATTAAAACAGCTGCTAGAAAAGAGCTGGAGTATTCCAAATTACCAGAAAACATCTAATTTTTAGTCTCATTTGTTTATTGTTACCTTCCATCTCTGAAGTCAAACTAGTTGCTGTGTTAAGAGCTTAATTTCAGTACTATGCCGGGTTTTTATCTTGATATTCACAGTGACTTGTTACATCTGTTACGATTGCTGCTATGCTCTTTACTGTGTTGAATTAGGCAAAATCTGCAAAGGCCACCTGAGAAATACTTACTGTAAGGCATTCCTTTCAGCACGCACTTCCCTGAAAGGCCTTATTCCACAAGTTTTATGTGCAACAGGCATGACAAATTCAAGCAGCAGTTGCTGCCTTGGTTTTGTTTTGCTAAATGTTTTAGTTCCCTTCATCTTTGCTCAAAGCACTATGAGTCTGATAAAAATACTTTACAAAGGAGATTCATTTTGAAGAGCCTGAATTTGCAACCTTCCCACCCTAGCTTTAAAAAAACCCAAATGGGTAAGAAAATGCTACAGGCTTTAGGAAATGTTACTCTGGTTTAATATTGAGGAAAAAAATCAAAGCAAGTAAGTGAAGGAAAAGAATAGTTTTGCATGCAATAGGCTGGTGTCAGGTATCCATATTAATGAATAAATTCCTTTTCTAGAGTAACCAGACATGAAATCCACATGAGCAGAAGGTTAAGAAATCAAGAACTTTCACATAGCGTGCTTTTAGATTTCTTTTGTGTGTACAGTGGAAATGATGGAACAGATTAAATTGAAAGTTCATCTTGGTTATCAGTGTTTCTGTTGCAGTATCATGGCTGGGGTACTGGTAATGCGTAAACTGTCATGCCTTACGCCTGGTTCACAGCTTCAGAATCATTAAGAAAGCTTAAACACTGTGGAAAAGCATGGGAGGTTACCTTGGATTTGTGAATTGAGCTGAGCACAGTCCCCACAAGCTTCAGGGTTGTCTGTGTCTGGCTCTACACTGAACCATCTGGGCTGTGAGTGTACACAGCAAGGAATCAGCAGCACGCTCTCCAGGGGAGGATACTCTGAGTGCTGGGAAAAGTCTAGCCACAGTACCATGAGCTATTTAAACTCACCTGTATTACCTGACCTAATTGAGTG
>JANHGB010047287.1:0-74258 GCA_026283785.1 Coracopsis vasa
AGCTGGCAAATGCCTGAGGAATTGCTGTTCCTGGTTTTACATCTTGGCTGTGTTCAAAGTTTGATCTCTGGTGCTTGCTCAGAAACTGACCTTTTGGGATGCTTGGGGGCAGTTATTGGTGTTTGGGTAATGAAATCCAAGTGGCTGCTTCTGTACGCCTTTAGTATGGAGCCTGCAGGTAATCAAGGCTTCCTACCCCCACTTCTTTTGCAGCTTTACTTCTTTACTGGGTAGTTGTTGATACTTGTTATTTTTGCCCTGCATCCACAACTGGCACAAGCTGACTTAGCCCTATAAAAGTCACCCAAGCGATGTGGTTCACATCAGCTGAGGACCTTGTAGAAAACAAAGTTTCTGTGTTTAATTTCTTTTAATTTCTTTCAGCCAACTGGGCTGTCAGAATAAGAGAGTTGCTAAGCAACTTCTTCCTGTATTGCCATGACATTTCTCTGTTCTCTGGTGTTTTGGGAGGACTTGGGAGGGTCTCTTCCATCCCGGCGACCAGTTGATAATTCCCATAATCTTGCTGTGAGGAGGCAGGATGGCGTTGGTAACACAAAGCTGATTTCACTGAATTCCTTATCAAATTGCTTCTCACATTGCTTGATTTCCTCTTGAGTTTGTTATGGTAGTGTTCAAAGCAAGCTTTCCTTGCTCCAGCTGCAGACTGCAGTGCTGTGGGGACTTGGTGTATTGAAAAACCTCTTCCAGGGGTGGCAGTGGCAGTGTCATAAATAGGAAAGCCACAGGTTTTATTGAACAGCAAAATAACATGGTGAGGGAGTGTTATGGCAAGCTGTTTATCATAATAGAAAGTTAGAAGATTTCTAGGTAGAATGTCCTAATTTTTTAGTTTTTGTTTACAGCATATTTGGTAAATCTGAGCATTCAGACTTAACTTCTCTGTTAGGAAAGAGAAGAAAAAAAATTAGTTTTTATTTCAGTATATTTTAAAACTTGTCACTTTTCCAAATAGATGATGGTCACTAAGAGAATTTCCCATGTTGGTGCTGGTACATTAGCATGCCACTGTAGGAGAAGGTGCAGTGGTGAAGGCCTCTGCATGCACAACAGCTCTTCTTTCCACGTTGTTCTGCACAAAGCCTTGAGGAACCAAAAATACTGTCTCTTTCCTTGCTTTATTTTTTTTTTTTCTTTTTTAGCTTCAAGCTCTTGCGTTGATGTTCTGGATTTAGTCTTTGGTGTTTCAAAGATCTCGACTTTACCTTGATGCAGTATGATTTATTTATGAACACTGACATATGTATTAAACAATTCGCTGTAGATGACAAAACAGTGGCTATTTGTCATGTAATTTTTTTAATTATAAACGTGATTGAAGAGAAACAAGAAGAGAGAAGAATCCTGTTATTAGCTTCTGGGCTTGGTGCTTTTCTGCTGTCTCTATTCTAATGACGTTTTTTGCAGTGGGATGTAGGCACCTTTAAATAGTCTGTTTAAAATATAATTGGTAAGTGCTCAGCTACAGTATCATAATTCAGTTGCGCAGAATTTGCATATAACATGGGGATGGAAAAATACAGTAATACTGACTGAAGGATTTATAGTGTTTTGGTACATACTGCTCTGGAAGCTGATTTTCATGAAACTGTGTTTTTCAGTTGTCTGGCAATATATGATTTACAGGTGCTATAAATGACGCCAGCATTTACAGTTACGTTGTTTTGAGTTAAATGCTGTTCCAGGGAACTGGACTTGGTTATATGTTTTTTCTTAGAAATAACATTGAACCACCTTTCAGTTACAGGCTCTGTGGTCAGTTGTGACCATCTACATTCCTGGGCTTGGGAGAGAGGGGCACAATCTGTGCAGGACCTTGTGCATCACTGGTTTATACTTGGCACCATATAGCTGCGCTGTTTAAAAGCTGAGTTTGTGTGGTGCAATCACATTCTTGGCAAGGGGGAAATAGGAGTGGTTTTATTGTGTATGTTTTTAGCACTGCAAAAGGGAAAACCAAGATTAGAGAGCTGGATAGAACTTGTGTATGTTAGTTCAAATTTTTCTTGGTGCTGCCTTACTTTAAGAAAAACCCCCAAGTATTCAAAAGACATTCAGTGATTTTTACCTGAGGGAGGACTGTGGCAGACCACAGCCAGGTGGGCTGTATGTCAATGAGCAGGTTTCCTGCAAAGGGCTGAGATTTGCTCTGCCTTGTTCTGCTCTGATGTGAATGGGTTTGTGTCTTTTAAGTTTCTGGTAAACTCTGATTTTGAGTGTTAGCTTTTGGAGAAGTACTGCAACTTGAAATAATTTGATTCTGCTTTTTTTTTTCCTCCCCTTAATTAATATAAAATTCATTGTTTTTTGAATTTAGTCTCAGTATTGCATTCATAACATAATAAAAGCATATCCAAGACAGCCTGCCTGCTGGTAGAGTTCATAAACTTACTTATTTTTTCTACTTCTAAAATGAAATCCTTCAACCTAAAGTGGGGAGAGGAAAGCTATAAAGATATTGCAGAATTTACTCTCAGGAAAGCAGCTGCTATTTTCATGCACAAAAAGTTAAATGTGGGAGTAAAGGGGCCAATGAGCTTAACATTGTACAGCTGTTGGTTGGCTGACTTTTAACTTTGGATGCAGCTGCATTAAAGTTTCACAGTCACAGGGAGTCATGGAACCTGGTTGGTGAAATGGTCCTGATGGACTTGATGTGGCTGGGGATGGTGAACCTGCAGGGCTAGAAACAATTTAATTCAGCAGATTATTTCAGTTCGTCCTTACTGGACACGAGGAGGGAAGTAGCAACAAAATAAAGAAGAAACAAAAATAAATCAAATTTAACCAACATTACATCTCAAAGTAATAAACATGCCAGAACAAGATGATACAGCCATATGACACCTTTTTAGAGAGTTTATCAAAAAAACAAAAATGATGCTATGCTGTTGAGTGGAAGTACTATTGAATTGTGATGGTTTTCATGTAGTTTCTGCACGAATATCAGCAGTAGGTCAAAATATTTGAAGTTTGAAGGCTGCTGAGTTGGCTTTAGGAATTCTTTGTGACTGTGTGGATAGTATGCAGAGGTACGTTCCTTGGCTCCTTATTGCTAGTGACAGTATGTAACTAAGGTCTTAGTTTAGTGGACATTGAATTGAAAAGGAGCAATAGTTGAGCATTTGAATAAGAAAGTAATTGTAAGGAGAGTTCATTATGAGCAAAAGGAAAAGGAGTCAAGGTAGCTTGTGGAGGGCCAGCTCAGTTCATCTACATGAGAAAGGAGACCTGCTTGGAGCATAGGAGAAAAAATTGGAAAATACTTTTGAATCAGGATTGTTCTTCTGGTTTCAAGATGATGAAAACAGTACAGTAGGTGAAATTTCCACATGTACATGGATGTGTCTTCTGCCCTTAGATGGTCCAATGTGGACCAGTGGAAAGCTAGCCTGGGTGATGCATTTGCACCCTTGGAGGAGGAGCTGAGCAGGCGACGGCTCTGAGGATGCAAATGTATGCAGGATTGGAACAAAATAATATATGTCTCCTGAAGATAACAGAAATATGGATTACAAAAGACTGAAAAGACTTTAAAAAAGCAACAAGGGCATGAGTACGTATCCTATTTGGCTGCAAATTGAACAGTGTTGCATTAACTTTTCTTGCCATCAGTTTTCTGTTCCTGGGTGTGTATCTGCAGAGCTGTAGTGTTTTTAGATTTCTGCGCCATTGTGGTTTGGTGTGGGTTATCCACAAGAGTTACGATCCTGTAACCAGTTGTATTGTTCTGGCAGTTCAATTCTTAAGAAAAACCCCAAAACCCAACAAAACCAAACAGAACCCCCCCAAAAAAAAAGAACGTTAAAAAAAACCCAAACTAAACCACCCAAACAAACAAATGAAACAAAAACAAAACAAAAAAACCTAAACCAAAACAAACAACAAAAAAACCAAACACAAAAAAACAACCCCAAAACCCAAAAAATAACCCAACCCCTTCTCCCTCCCCAAACAAACAAGCAAAAAAAAAACCAACCCACAAAATTCCTACTGATATCATTCAATGGTATTTGGAACCTTTTTCAATTATTTTTTACACATTTCTTCCGTGCTCCTGCAGTTGAGCAGAATGTGTGTTATACTGGTCATGGGTTTCTCTCCTTGCTTTGCCTCCTGTGAGGCTGTAATATTTTCAGCTGTTTCCCCGCCCTCCACCTCCTGTCCATCCCCTTCCCCCCCGCTTCTATTCATGTCAGTTTGGCAGAGAAATCACGGTGAGAGCTCTACTGTGTGGCCAGGGGACTGTGAGGGGGCGTGGGAGAACACTTCATTTGCTGCTTCCTTTCAGGACTGTTTCCTCCAGTGTGTTCGTGCTCAGTTATACGTCTTTCACAACTGCAGCACCTCAAGCCAGCAATTCATCTCCCTGACTTTAGAAACTTTACAGTCCTGCAGCTAGACTGATGTATGATCCCCTGCTCCGCAGTGCTCCAAATGTTTTTGAATGGTTCCCAGACCTTGAGTCAGTTCCACTTTCAGTTTTTGATGGTGAGCAGCACTTATTAGTCTGTAATCTTCACTGTTCCCGCAGAGATGCGAAGGCACATGCACACTTCGCAGAAACAACTTAATATTATCTAATGCCTTCTGCAATCACGGAGTCCATGCTGTGCATGCAAAGAGTCACTGGTGTGGTATTTTGCTTGCATTGATGTTGCACTAAAGGTCTCCTGACCTGGGGAGTTGTAACACTTCATCTGCAAAAGTGAGTTCAAACCAGCTTTGGATGAACTGGGTGAACTCACATGCACCCATCCTGTGTGGGTGCATTTTTGGACAGCAGCTGGATCAGTCACTCTCAAGTCTTAATTGTATCAACCGCAAACATTTTTGTATTCAGCAACTTGCAAGAGGAGTCAGGGCACAGATGGATGTGACTTTGATGTCTGGGGTAGAGTGGCAGTAGTTCTGTTCACTCTACTGGGAACAAGTAAGTATCCCTTGAAGAGGGGAAAACACAGGCAGGTGGGAGCAGTAACCTCTGCAGACATGGACCATTGAGTTGGAGCTCATGTTCAGCTGGCTGACCTTTGAGTTGAAGCAGATACCAGATGCTCTGATGGTGGATCAGTGCTAGAGATGCTAATATCTAGCTGTTGTGCAGCAGTGAGCAGCTGGTGGGTAACAGCACCCAAACTATAACAGACCTTTCCAAAAGGATACTGAGCCCTTGATCTTAACTGTCCTTCACATCTGCAGGGGTTTTGCTTAGCTGGGATTCATAGGCGAGGTGTAAATGTTCTACGAGTGTTCTTAAACTTCTTCTTGTACCCCAAATTGCTTCATAATTATTATTCTGCATGATGTTCTGTTTAAATAAATTCAAGTGTTATCCAGAAAAAGTTTACACAGTGAAATAGAAAGTTGGACTTGATGTGTTGTCCCATAACATTTCTAATTTGAAAGATTTAACTTGTTTTATACGTAGTTGGCTTTAAACACTGTTTTCTTGAGTTTGAATAGATCCTTAAACTGTGGGTCAAAGCACAAGACCACTCTGGTATATGAGATACTGAATAAGAGCCAGCTGCCTGCACACAGAAAAATAACATGATCACTTTTGGGGGTATGCGACATTAGACCAAAGTACAGGGGCAGGATGCTAACAATCTGAATAATTCTTAGCTCATTTAAAGAAGGTAGAAGATGGTTTCTATGTTTTTAATGCTGATGAAGTCAGTTGCTGCCCTGACTGTTCCTTCTTGTAACCCAGGGAGGTCAGGCACTCCATCAGCATCATCAGTGGGAGGAGAGATCTGCAGCATTCACTGCTGCTGTGCCACTGATCCAGCTCTGGGCTTGCTAGTTGTATCTGAGTTATAACTCTGTTAATGTGAACTAAAAATATTTCAATTGGTTTTGGTTAGTTTATTGCTCATTTACTTATATCGTAGGCTGGAAGGTGATTTAGATCTTATTTTTGAGTATCCAGGCTTGTTTATGCACACATCCATTTACCAGGGAAAATGCCCCTACCCAGAGCTGTGACTTGGGTAAGCTCCTAAATCTGTGTTGAGGGAGTGGAGTAAGGAAGTGTTTTTCACAAGCACTGAAGGTCCAGCAGGGATGTCCTGCTCAGGAAGTGCCTGAGCACTGGATGGGGAGATGCAATCAAAGAAGGGAATGGATCACAGCAGGTTTTACAGGAGCGGCAACATGTTGCTTTGCCTCCCCATAGCCCAGCCCTTCTCTCGCCTATGCTTTTTCAGCTGCCTGTTCTCGGCCAGAGGTTTTTGAAACTCTCGTGCTCCTCAGTGCAGCCTGCTTTCTCAGCTGCCCACCCAACTTGGGTGCGTGGTAGTGTGTGATATCAGATAGGGTATTGCATAAGGCTCCCGGATCAAGCCAGATGCAAACATTTGGGTACTGTGGCCTTCAGCACCAAAAATCCTGTTTTCTTCTCTTTGATCCTGTGGAATAACCCTGCTAAGCAGGTGGGAGCAGTCAGTAGTATAATTTTGGGAATGCAGGTTGCAGTGTGCATCCCTTTCATTCCTACTTGTACCATTTACAATTGTTCAAGAAAGCTGAGTGACATGAGCCAGTTTTAGATTTTATCAGTAACTTTAACTGATTATTTTAAGCTAGATTGTAGCTGTTGTTTCAGCTGTAGAGAAGGCAGCTGTGCATGGCAATGAGTGCATGTGCTGGAATTATTCTTCACTGACCTGGAGGAGCCACCTCCTGTGATTTTGAGCAGCATCTCTGCACTTATTCTGTTGTCTAAGTGTTACTGGGTTAGTGAAGAAAGATTTCTTCTTTCTCTAGCTCATCTCCAAAAAAAAGGCCCCTTTAAATCATTTCATGCTTTAATTGCACAGAAATAGCAGAGGTGCATATGGCAAATGTTTCCTTGCTGACACATTAGCAGGTCTCTGGCATCTCATCCCCTTGGCTTCCGTATAGCTGAGTTGTTTTAATTTCAGTGTAAGTGGTACGTGAGCTCCTGCCACAGCTCTTTAGATGCAAAATGCCTTGGAGGTGACATGGGGTGCAAATTGTGTGCTCTATATTGCTGCAGGGACATTCAGTAGTCTCCCTCCAGCTTGCAGCTGTTCCCCTCTTTCCTGCAGTGATGAATTTGGCCTAACTTGCTGCTTTGCCAGACTTACTGGGGAGCAAGGAAGGGCCTCCAGGTAAAATCTGGAAGTGCACAGTTTAACTGGAGGGCATATGTTCAGGGCAGGGTAGAGGGACTGAAAGTAAGTTCGCAAGGTGAGGTGGGATAATCCCATGCTGTATGTTTGGAGGTGATTGTTTGGGGAGATAGATTAATTGTTGCTGTATTTGTGGTCATCATTCATTGGTACAGCTGGAGATGGGGGAGGGATGATGCGGTCTGTGGCACTAGTGCTTTCGCTGCAGTTTCAGTCTTGGGTATCAAAGGGGATTTGCTATAATAGCAGATGCTGTACCCTGGTGTTGGAGGTGAAGAATTAATCTTTGTTCTTTCACCATCACTTTGGACTGCCATCACCTCAGGTGATTGGGATAGAGACTCCTGTATACACCCCACCTCTCAGGGAATCTACAATTCCCTTTGCTGAGGGGCATAGCTCTGCTGGATTTTTGATGTGATGATGCTAAAGGTGCTCTTACTGAGTTTTGAAAACCACATGAAGAGGTTGCATTTTGCATAGCTGGAGGCATCTACTGGATCCATGTCTGTATGTTATATCCACCATTATGGTAGCACACGAGAAAAATTGAGAAGTAGTTTGGAAAGGAAATAAAAGTGCGGAAGAATAAAGAATAAAGATCAGACCTCCAAGTCTAAAAAGTCCAAGTCTAATATCACCAATGTGTTGTATTAGATACTTGATGCTTTTACTGTTAAAATAAGTATGTGATTCATATTTTTAGGAGACATTTACGGAGCCACTGCTTTTCTGGGAGAGGGCCAGTGTTAAAAAGAGTTCAGCTTCAGGCCAAAGTCAGTGTTTACATCTGGAGATGTATCCCCCATCACTGGTGGGAAGAGGGCGGGAGGAATTTAGAAGGATGAATTTTCACAGCGTGGTAATTATCTCTCAAGGTTTTTCTCCAAAGCAAATGGTTTTGTTGATGGAGCAGCTACAGCTAATACATAATTTAATTTTAATCTAATTCTAAATGGTGGGGTTGATTGGCTAATTGTAATGGTTATGTATTTAAATTAATTTTAGTAAAGCAAAGCAAGGGGAGTGAGTTCTCAAAAGGGAGATGATACTCAGACCTGTACTTAGTCATGTACAAAACATTATATAAATCTCTGTTCCTTACCTCAGGCCTCTTACTGTATCTTGTTCAGTAAACCACATCTTGCTCTTAAACCATGAAGACAGAAATAAAATTAAATATGAGAGCTTATTGTTGGTTTCCTTTATCCTTTATAGGTACTTGGACACTCTTCCTATTACCGTAAGTGCTGGAGATTATGCTCAGATATATAGGAAAGTCGTACTAACGAGAATTGAACCTGGCTTTTCTGTAGTCCTGTCTAATATCTCCAATACACCAGTGTGCCTGGCTGGGTTGTGATCGCCAGCGCTACCTTTCCAAAATCCCTTTGGAAATAAATCATAAAACAGTCTTCCTTCCATGAAATTTGAGGTTTAGGAAGTGACCTCAAGCCACTTAAAGTCAGTGGAAAGGGTCTTATTGGGTCCCCTGTGCTGGTTTCTGTTGGGTTTTCAATCATACAGCACTGACTGTAACCCAAAAGAGAAGTACTGGGCAATGGGCTGAGATGCTGTGTTGGCCCACCATCTCTGAAACATCTTTGGTAGCAAACACAGGTCTGAACATTTTGTGTGCGTGTTGTAGAAATCTCTACTGCGATTCTCTAATTTCCTTGTAACAGCTATAGCAATGGCTCATATAGAAGCAGGAAATATTTAAGGTGTTCTCAGTTTATTGTTTTGTTAGCCCTTATTGAAAAATGCTTGTTTTTTCTGCAAAGGGAAAGTATGTAGGATAAATGTCCCGATTCCTTGGAAATTCTGGTTGACTGCCACTGCCTGCTGTGGTAAAGAGAAGCTGTGGCACCACTACTGGTTTAAAACAGGCTGTGCCGGTGAAATGTGTATGAAAATCTTGCTTTCTCGTAAGAAACATAGCATCCCTAGTGTGTTTTTGGAAATTACTTGTTGCTTTAGTACGTCAAAACCAATGTATTGGATCAGCAGAAATGCTGATTGTGAACGAAAGAAAATAAGACACTAACCTTTCTGATAAAAAAGGTAAGATAAGACTCAGCAGGGCAAAGTCTGTCCTGTAATAGAAAGAATAACCTTATTATATGAATCAGTAGCATTAATTCAAACCAGGCCCTTCCTGCTGGGAAAATCTAGGTAGATGAGCTTTTATGTTCTTTCTGTCAGGTCTCTAGCTGTCAAATTGCAGTATTCTTGTTTGCTCTTTGAAAAGTGAATGCTTCAAATGCGATTTCTGCTGAGCATGGCTTCCCAAGAGAGGATACATGCAAATGGCAGTTCCACCATCTGACTGACTGGGCTAGGTTAGTTTGTCAATGGTATATTTAGTGCAGCTTGAGTAAAATGCTATAGAACTGTGGTGTGCATTCTCTGTTTCCTTGTGCACTATTGATTTTATAGCACAACGCTAATTTTTTCCCCTTTCAGTGAGATTACTGCTGCATTTGCCCAGCTGGCTGGAACAGTGTGTTTTCAATAGGATGCTGAAATGTGGTAATAAACACTGAAATTTTGCATCGCAGAGACAAACAATTCATAAAAGGGGAGAAAATGCTTTCATGGCTATTGGTATCAACAGGCGGAAGGGAGTATGTTTTATGTGTTCAAAGGAACAGATCATCACCACTCACTTTGACTTTTTCTTTTTCCCCTTCTGCCACTGCAAGGTATACTTCAGAGTGTGTGGAACTGTCATTCTGCCGTAACCTTGCCCTCTTCATTTAGCAAGTCAGTGAGTTCATTTTCAATATAACTGTGCTATTCATCAGCAATGTGGGTTCAAATAATTTGAAGAAGGAGAAAGAGAGCTTATATTAAAGGGTTTTTTTAATCTTTTTATTTTCATACCCTCCTTAGGCCATTGGTGCACTGCAAAGGCAAAAGTTCTATCTTTTTGGCTGAAAAATGCCTTTTGGCAGTTGAAAAAACCTCCCCAAACCCCATCTTTTCTGGCATATGTGGTGGAAGGTGGCTGAGGAAGAGGGATGTCACAGTGGTGACCGTAGCATTCCCAGGTGCTAACTTCCAATGAAATCATGGAGGACAAATTCAGAAGACATTGCTGCTTTCTTCTTTTGGAGGGAGGAGAAAAAATCAAATGGAAATAAAACTGGCCTATTTCTTATAGGAAATAAGTGTGATTAATAGCAGCAAGTTAAATCCTTGGGATCTGCCAATTGTTGTATTTTAGGAAAAATTGTTGTATTTTAGGAAAAGCCAGTGTGGTGTTTCTTTGTAGCTTAGGGGTTTTTTGATATCTGCAGAAAGCTCACTGCTTTGATCTCTTGAGCTTTGTGAAATCTTAACCTTTTTTCCAGTGTGGCCAATATGGAAGAAAACTTCTAGATATATCTGCAGCCTGAAGAAGATGAAAGATTGGTTATGTCAATGCAATAAGGATGAAAACAAATACATCTGTGGTAATAGAAGCATTAGCATACATTTGTTGTGAAACACTGGGGATCCTCCATTTGCTAGTAAGTACATGTTTTTCAGCTGTGGAAGCAAAATACGTTTTGTTGAGGATGCAGCCTTGGATGTGACTGCTAGAAATAAGAGGTGAAGGGATGATGAGTTGATTAATGAAGTGTTGAAAGAGCTGGTAAAATAAAAAGCACAACATAGGCATGCCTAAAAAAAAACCCAAAACAAACCAAACAAATTAAAAAAAAAAGAAAAAGGGAATTGCTTAAGTTTCCAAAGGCAGTTTGTATTCTAAAAATTGAGCTCCTCATTTATTTGGCTTAGAAGAAACTTGAGGTACAAAGTACAGCATCTGAAAGCGTCTATAGCCTTCTCTTGACCTGCACATAAGATGTTAATCTTAAACCTGTCGCATTTAATTCAGGGGTGGTGTAGACACTTTTGATCTGCCTAAGAGATTTTTCTCACTAGCTTTTTGCAGATTGGAGCTTGTAAATTGTCTCTCAAATCTTGATAATTAATGATGGTGGGTAGCGAACATGAAATGCAAATGGTTTGAGGTTTTCTTATTCTTTTTATTTTTGGCTTCTAAAAATCTGTATACTCCCAAATGCTCAGGAAAACAAAAGGGAAAATTGTATTTGTGCAAAAGTGGGGAAGGAGGCAGAATGGCTGTGTTACTCTGCTGCCACTTGAAGTACTGTGTTTCACATCCTCAAAACCCTCTGCAGGCATCCCACTGAATGAGGACCAGCACCTACCTCATTTCTGAGCGATACCCAAACCTCATCACTGAGGGCTTCGGTACTTGGGCAAGAGTTGTTTCCCTGAGGCTGGGGGCAGTGTAAGGCTGGAGATCATCACAGTGTCATGTATCTCAGATTTCATCTCTTGTAAAATTAATGCTGCTTTTTTCTCACTCTCTTTGTTTTAAATCATCTTCTAATTCTGGATTGTGTTAGGTATCCATGTCACAGTCTTGTCTGTTGCTCTGCACTATGTTAACAGTAGTCCAAGAATTGTGGCTAGAAATGTGTGTTAGACTTATCTTGGAGGTCATTTTGAAGTAGCTTTCTCAGCCCAATTTATTGGCACCAGAAGAAATTGTCTCCGTAATCCAAGTATTAGTAGCGTAGTTTTTTCAGACACTGCTATGGTTACTGTTCTTAAATGTAAAAGATGAAACTTCAAGTTCTTGTATTCCCATTAGTTTCCTTTAATCACAGCATGCCTTTGATTGTGACCATATTTTTAGTTAGGTTGTTGTGTGCTACCAAGATGCTGCAAGAGACTGTGGCTATTTTACCTTCCCTCCCCCAAAGAGCTTTATTCTTCTGCATTGATATTTTGCATCTCTTTGTTTCCGATTGCTTCTACAGCTCACTGGTCCTGTGAGATGGGACCATCATGCTCCTGGGTACTCATCAACGATTAAGTATTTTGTGATTTGTATTGCTGCATGTTGGCTGTGTATAAGGCTTCACAAAAAATCCTCTTCTAAAAACCAAGCCACTGCTATGTTATGAAATACATTTGGTTCTTATTACTAAGCAGCTCTTTCCCTTTTCTAAATGGTCGCTGCTGAAAGACAGAAAAAGAAAGAGGAAAAATAGTTGAACAAGGGAAGAGGATAATTCATTCAACAGGTACTTCTGTGAGAGCAGCTGAGCTGTTCTGTGAGAGATGCTGGTTTTACAGTGTGCAGTGATTTTCCCCGTGTACAGCCTGTTAGCAGTCCCAGCTACACATCTTCTTGTCTTTTCTGGGGTTACATTTGGTTTCCCCTTGCTCTTTGCCACATAGCTGGACATATCCTTTTCACTGGGATAATATAGCTGGTTATATTTTAAATTGGCAATCAAAGTTACTGATTTTAGACTCTGCTTACCTTGGGGCTCTTGCTTTCATCTGAAATCTGAAACAGACTCTGAGGTAAAAACTTGATCATTTTACCCCCTCATTTGTTTCAGCTGGTGTATTAAAAGCTATTGTCTTTAAGCAGATTTGCATCCTCTAAGAAAATCAGTCCACGTTTAATTTCTAGTCCTGTTAGGAATTGCCCTTCCCAGTCTGCTATTTGTCCTCCATCACCCATACCTCTGTGTGTGAGCTGCCTCCTGAGCAAGCACCATGTAGCTAATGCTTGAAATGCTTAAAGATCTTCATTTCCAACTCCAATAGTGAGACAAAACCTATTACTTTAATGCAAGCTGTCGTGCTATTTGGACACGTGAAGAATTGTCTGCTGCAACCTTCATTGTGTTGCAAAAACTTAAGAATAACCAATATAGTTTGCATAAAATGAGTGTATTGGTGTTTACAATGCATGTCAGTGTAATTAGAATGGCCTAATCCGGATTATTGACTGCTCGGATGTGCATAGACGAATTTTGAGAGCAGTTGGTGTCTTAGGAGTGCTATAGCTTTGTCTGTATAACTAACAAGTAGATGCATTACAACAATTTGAAAAATGTCCTTGGCAATTGCTTGAGGAAGCAGAAAGGTTCCATAGTTCAATACTGACCTGTGCTACAACAAGGTTTTCTTTTCTTTTTTCTTTTTCTTTCTTTTCTTTTTTTGTTTTGTTTTGTTTTGCTTTGTTGGTTTTGTGGGTTTTGGTTTTTGTTTGTTTGGTTTGGTTTTGGGGGTTTTTTGGGTTTGGGGGGGGTTATTTGTATTTTTTGTGGGGTTTTTTTTTTGGTTGTTTTGTATTTTTGTTTTGGTGGTGGTTGTTGTTGTTGTTTAAAAAAAAGTAACCATATAAGGTTAAAAAGTAGCTCAGGGGTATCTGCCACTGACTGCATGAGTGGCTGGTTTAAAATCCTGCGCTTTCAAGCAAGTAGCTAGCTCTCGCTGAGAGAGAAGGATGCGATAATTAGAAATTTATGCTCAAGTGTGCGTATATAGGAGGAAGAAAAAAAAGGGAAAGCATGTTGCAGAACATACTGAACACAAAGGAAAATGCGAGTAAAGGGGTGCCTGGGAGGATTAGCTGCTTAGAACAGGGATTGAGCATATATATGTTGTACACTTTGAGTGGAATACCCTACTTAAGTAGGGAAAGATGTGCAGAGCAAGATGGAAGGTAGAAGCTGGTCTGTGAATAGACGTGAGCGGTGGATCTATCCAGAGTCCTTCCCCTTGCATGATAAAAGCTGCTTGTCAGGGAACCTGCGGCTGCAGTAGCAAAAGCAGAATTGCTCTCGACCTGATGGCCACATCCTTGTTTCTGTGGCTTTGGGAATGGGCAAGGAAATCACTTCAGGGGCAGCTATGGAGCGCTCCTAGACCATGTCCTGATGTGTCGCAGTGCTGCCTTGGCACAAGTAGGTGTGCTGTTCGTGCTGAGCACACAGGGAAATAAATCTCAGATGATTTTCTTTGGAGTTATGCATTTCTGGTGGGATGGATACTGATATATCCTTGGTAAGAAGGCCCATCTGCTGTTATAGATAAAATTATTGTTGTTGGCATGGAGTAAAATGAGCCACATCTTTTTAAAGTAAATGCCCAGAAGTAATGAGTCAAGAAATTATATGTATAATCTTATGCTACAGCTGAACTAAACAACTCAGCAGAAAGGGTTGGTTCTCATTTTTCTCTAGCTCTTCTCTTACTCCAAAAGGATTGGCTGGTGCAAAAGAGAGCCAGGTCATCTCACCAAACTTTGGAGTTGTTTTTATTCAAGTGCAGAACCACTTAGCAATTAAAGAGTTGTTTTGGTTTTGTTTTCACATAAGATATTGCAGCTATGAATTAGCTTTTTCTTCGTCCTTTTGTTTTATGTGACATCTGGATTGTTCAGAGAGTGTTATTCCATCTTATAATGGGGATAGTTGCCTTTTTGAGCAGTGGAGGTTTTATGGATTCAGTAGAGTAATGAACGCGTAGAAAAAATATAGTACAGCAGGCTATCGCCTTTTACATCTCTCAACATAAGATCTTTAATTGGTTTAGGGGGGTTATTTTGTCTGAACACTTGCAATTAGCAGCTCTTAATCACTAAAACACTTTGTAAGAAATCTGGCTTGATGGGTTGATTGGTAAAATGAACAGGAGGAGTGGATATTGATGGTTTCTTATCTTCTTTCCAAAAATATCCCCTGTTCTGTGGGAATAGTTGGGTTTGTGGGAAACATATTTGTATGCATGTGCCTTTCTTCAAGCTATGGATTAAATGAATAGGGCTGGAAGAGACTTTGGGTTCCACTCCTGCACTCCTGTCCCAAGGCAGGATTAATATACCTGTATCATGATCTACCTGTGTCAGACATTTATTAAATACGGTTTTAGCAACCTAAGATGATGGAGAGAGCCTGTGGTATTCTACTCCTCTTCAGAAACCCCATTATTTGTCTTCTTGAAGATCCACATTTAGAAGCCACCTTTTGTCAACATTTTTCTTTCTTTTTTTTGGCCTTCTTTAGGTAAAAGTGACTTGACAACCAAGCAGGAAGGTGGATTATTTTTAAAACAATGAGCATGCGTCTCTAGACATGATTTGTTTCGGTCCAGCTGGAGCTGTCTGAATGAAGCTATGGGCTGTGCCTCTGCCAAGCATGTTTCTACTGTTCAAAACGAAGAGGAAACTCAGAAGGGGAAAAACTATCAGAATGGAGATGTGTTCGGTGGTAAGTGTTGCAGGATTTCATCTTTCTCCCAATATCAAGAATGTTCTGGAAGGTATATTTGGGAGCCTTAACCTTTCACAAAATATAATGAAAAATCATGTTAAAATACATCTCAGTTGTAGTGCAGTTGGACTCTCCAGGGGACAGTACCATGACACCTGAAACAGAGGTCCGGATGAAATCTTTTGTAGAAAATTAACATTCTAAGTGATGTACAGTACTGCACAGTCTTTAACTCCATGAATCCTGGAATAGTTCAAAGACAGCAAGTTGCACAACCCCTCATATTTATATGTGTCTATTTATATTTTTAATTAGATACCAAGTTAGTTAACTCATTTCCTAAAAATAAATACTGTTGTTCTGTAAAGCAATAAAACATTAGTTCTGAAATCCTATAGCAAACAGGGTTTGAAGGTACAATGAAACTAGAAGTAATCTGTGAGGGATTGATTGGTCTTGGGAAGCTCTAAATGTAGGAGGAAAACATCTGTTCACTGTGTGGGAAGACTGGTCTATGATCCAGGTCTTGTCACAGACACTTGTGCATCAGGAAAGATAAAGTGTTATGAGAGAAAATGCATAGTCAGCTTCAATTCCCACCTACCCCTGATTCTGTTAATATATGCTAAATGTTTTCTAGGTAATGATATAAATCGTAGTTCAGCTTTTAAAATGCTTGGAATTTTCTGGAAGATTGTTCTGCAGTGGAATTTCTAGATCTGCCCAGATATTTATCTGAAAGTTAAGTCAGCTGTGAATGAACTAAGTTGGTACTGTTATTCTTAAAATAGGTGCATTGCTACTGAGTATGCCAAACTTCTCTGCGTTTTTTTTATAGCAATTGTTTCTGTAGTAGTGGGAATGACACATCGAGCAGCAAAAAAAAATATTTTAAAAATCTCCTTTTAATTTCACTTTTTTGGCCTATTTGAGGGCTAGTTTGCTCTCACATTAGTTCCCAAAGCAAGAATACCTAGAAGTGTAATCTGAAGAGAAAGTAGTTGTTCAGCAAACTTCAGGATAAAGTGATGGGTTATTTTCTTTTGTGTGCTTCTATGCTAACCTGAGAGATGCTGGTTTTGGAATTGTGAGTTCAGTATGTTACTTCTATTAAAACCGGCTTTAAGTGCTGTCATGAACAAAAGGCTCTATTAGATTCTCAAAGGAATTTGAGTTTATATTTTAGCTGATATTTAGTGAAGGAGCAAATTCTGGCAATATGTGTGTCTCAGGGCTTTTTTATTTGGTTAGGTTTTGTGTGGTTTAACAGCATTCTGCGAGCCAAAGATTGTAACTTTAGTGACAAGAAACTTAAAGTAACTTCTGGAGGCAGAGAATCAAGAAGGCTGAAGGGATTTTAAAAGACTCCCATGTTATAGGGCTGGACTGGTGTCAGCAGTATCATTTAGGTATTCTGGGGTCCATCTGAGGGCTGTTACTCATTCTCTATTTTAGAGAAACCTATCAATATCAGGAATACTCCCTGCTGTTAACCATTTTCTGGCATATATTTAGATATGCAGTTTGTCATTGCTAAAGGTTCAGTTCCATGACTGATCCTTTTTTAGCAAAGAGTTGGAGTCTGACTTGAAGAACTTATTGAGTGGTAACCAGAATGAGCACGGAAGCCACGTTTTCTCCCTTGCTGCTGAGGGATAGCCTCTAGATTAGGAATTGGGTTATGAGAAAGGTGTGCTGGAGTGTACCTGGCTTTACTGCTGTCCTTTTGGAACCTAAAAATAATCAATAGGATGCTTATACACCCAGAAGCAGGAAGCTGCATGCTTCATGTATGCAGTGCCTTGTGTACTTCCTGAAACAACTTTTAATAATAAATAAATAATACAAAAAAAAAACCCAAACAAAAAACCCCCCCAAAAAGCAACAACCAAAAACTGAACAAACAAAACCAAGAGAAAAAAATGGCACCTTAATGTCATGTTTATCATCCTTCTTAACAATCTTCTGGACTTGACAAATGCTTAGAGCTCTTTCATAGGAGACTGAATATTACTCCTGCTCCCCCTTCTTCCTTGTTTGAGATGAGTTAGGTCTGAAAGCTTAATGTATTCTGCCCATTTAATTTCCTTTTAAACTTTCATGTTGTTAGTGTCAAATTAATTCAATCTGTCTAACACATTCTGCAGTTTTTGCTTAAGTCATCAAGGAGGAAGTCAGTGGCAATATTGGAGGGCTGTTATCATCAACTCCCTGCAAGGAGAGAGCATAGTTGTGCTGGGTTTGAGCCGATGATCTCAACTAGGATGACAGATTGTAGCAGAATAAGTTCCCAGAGATACACGAGGATCCACAGAGTCAACAAAATGAAAAGCACTGCACCACTTCCATCATTTGTTTGCCTGTCCAGTTCCAGGTGCCAAGAACTGCTGAATGTTTCCTTCTTTATTTCTGGGAAGCGACAGAAGTGTCTCATCCAGCCAGCAGCCAAGAGCAGAGTATCTTTGTAGCCTATAGAGATTGAAAATTAACTGCAGAATGACTAGGCAGAGCAAGGCTAAGGTGAATAGCAGGAAAACTGGAGGGTTAATGAGGAACAAGAGAGTAATGGAAAGACAATTAGAGGTAGTTAGTAAGAGAAGTAGTTTTGGGGAAGGAGGCAGCAAAGTAAAAGAAACAGATACAACAAGTGAGGTTGGATGGTGGCTGATGTAGTGATAACGTCAATAACATCCTGAGAATATTGGTATGTGTATATCGTGATGTTCATAGATGGTGGCGACTTAGAGCATTTTTATCTGAGGACTCATCTGACGTAAGGTGCCTGTTCAGAAGTAGCAAGTATGAGCTAAGTGGAGAAAATCCTGAAGGACCTGGAACAGCAATGACAAAATTAAAGGAAAATACTTCAGTGCTGGTGCTGCCTTCCCTGGGCAGCAGGTGTGATCTGAAAGATGTGGCTTACAGTATATTCTCCCTTGCTGTTTGCCTAAAATCTGAGATGAAAACAGTACTCATCTTTCTTCCTTGTACATCATCCCCAGCCAAGTTGCAGGCAGAAAGAGTTAACAGTAAGGACTGTACTTTCCATCTTGCTTTTGCATTAGATATATAATTTTAAGTGAGGAGAGGTATGAAAATACTTTCATTTGGTTCTAGCCAGATTTGCTCTTACCTATGCCTTAGGCTGCTGGGGTTTTTTTGCCACTTAGGGATGTTTTTGTAGTGGGTAGTTGTAAGCATTAGCCACATAGCTGAGAAACTTTCACTTTCCCACATACCACTCTTTTTCCACAAACAAGTGCACTGGCAACAAGACAGTCATTCACATGATTTTTCTGTAAGCTCTGTCTTTGGTGCTCAAGAGCTTGCCCACTTTGCTGTACTGCTCTAATGCAGCTCTACAAGCAGCAAGTGGAGCCACTGAAGAACGAACTACTGAGGAATGGTCATTGATACCATTGCACTTGTTTTCCATCTTGACATTAACAACAGCCACTGCCAGCCCACAGTGATAGAGACCCTACAGTCATAGGGGTCACTCTGCCACCTCTGCCATCAAGGTTGAGTAATGGTGGAAGTTTCAGAGGCAGATAAGGGGGTTAGTTATAGCCTGGGGTTATAAATTTCTGTCTTGTAACTGATGGAAAAGAGTTGTAACTATAATGAGAGTGCTGGGGGAAAGAGACAAGATGTGTCTGGTTGTAGTTAAACATGGATTCTTCCTGTGAAAGAGGTCTGCTATACATATACAACAATCATTAGTTGTCTGAACTGAAGAAGACATGAAGGTGGCCTCAGAATTGAGTAAATACGGTTGTATCTCTAAGCTTGGGGTAAGCTTAGGGTACTGGACTTCATGAGCAAAGGAAGAGTGGAAAGGACCTAAGTAATTCCTATGCAGCTCGCTCTCTGTGCCTTGGACAGCAATTTTGTGTTCATGCTGCAGAAGTTGCCAGAACAGTGTCATTATTGAATTGCCAACTTTGACTTCCTTTACTGTGAACATAGTCCTTCAGCACTTTTTCCTATTCCTTTCAGGGGAAAAGCAGGCAAAGAAGCCATGCAGGAGTTATAAGCACCAACAGGGCTGCAGCTTTGCCCTCTGCCTTTTTGTGGTCATTCAGCTTGCATGCCACAAGCTTTAAACATGTTTTGCAGTCCTCCCTCCAAGCCCTCAGAAGGTAGCCTGTCTAGAAGACCACTTAACATTTCCAAAGCTTTCCTCACTGATCATGGTGTTTGTCTTAGGGTTTATCCACCTCGCTTTAGAAGAAAAGGAAGTAATTTCCAGGTATACAGTGTTTGTATATTTTTTCTGATCAATAGTTTTGGCTTGACTATAGATACCAATTTGAATCCAGAGATTCTGTTTTCTAAACTGCTCGGAGTGGTACAGTTCTACTTCTGCTCTTCCTCAGAGCCTCTAGATGCCTTTTACTTCTCTCTTTGGTGGGGTTGGTCGAAGCAGAGTCTATTGACTATTTGAGAGATTATTGCTTGTGTTAGGACCTTTTTTACTTTGAAAAGTCACTGCAGTTTGGTTTGGTGTTTTTTTTTTTTTTTTTTTTTTTTTTTTTTCCCAGCTGAGCAGATGTATTGACCCAGGGTTCACTGTAAATTTTAAACTGGTGTTTAAAACCAAGAAATCCACCATGAAACTCATGAATTCTGTAAGAACAAATTCTGGCTAACTGAAAGCCAAACACAAAAATTTCCATAAGATGGAAACCATAGAAGGTACGTTGCATTTTGCTATAATATATACTTAAAAAATTGAGTTAGCAGGCCTATCAAAGGAGATGTTCTAGAGAAGATTGAATATAATATGATTATTATGTCTTGTTGGTCTCTAATGACTTTAAAATTCCTCTAATAAGGATAGTGATAATGCATCTTCATTTATTCATCATTCCACTTCAAAGCTGATTTCCAGGGCAATACATAAGAACTATAATAACGTAAATACCAATGAAGAACAAAATGCCATGATAGACCCTTGAGCGTTGTTGATTTCAGCATATGTTTTAATAATGTAACATCTCTTGTAGATTAATTTTCTTTGTGCCTTTTTAAAAAATCATGGGATATTCATTTGTGGAGGATGTTATGGGCATATTTTTTTGTGTAAGAAAATAACTGGTAATGTGATTTGCTGAGGGGGGGAAGAAAAAGCCCTATTTTAGAATCTGTTTATTAATCTGAGAGGCTAATTCAGATGTTTATATGGAGCTCTTGGGTGCTTTGCAAAAGTAAAAGTAAACATGGCAGGTAAGAATCTTCTGGCAAACTGTGAATATCTGTGCTGCAATTGCCAAATAGGATTTCCGTTAATAACAGCAGCTTAAGTTTCTAAACCAGTCTAAATAAAGCTGAATGCAAAGCACAATAGTTTATAAACCAGTTTATCTCAGAGCAGCTGGGAGAATGCTAGAAAATGAAATCTTTAGTACTGAGGTATCATAATGAGATTGAAAAACTGGTTGATGCACATGGTATCTGACTGCTTCAGAAGCTGTGGTATAGTCATCTTCACAACTTCCCTGGTTTGTATTGCAGACCCACCCTTGTTCTAGAGATGGACAGCATGGAGGTGATGTGTGAGGGACCTGATGTCAGATCACTTGCAGATCTGCATGCCCTTTGCTCTGCTCTGCTCTTCCTCACTTGTTTTTTTTTCTTTTTTAACAGTTTTCTCCTGTGTTGATTCTTTTTCTCAAATATTTTGAAAATATCATAGTTCAAAATCCAAGCAGGAAAGTTGGGAGTATTTAACTACGGCAAGTTTTTACCGGTCATATATGATGGCAGTCAGTCTGATGTGTTGGGAAAGCAGCAACCAGTCTTACCGGAAGGGCTTCTTTCTCTCACCAGATTGAAGTGTTCAGCTTGGCTATGCAAAACAAACACACCACTATGTAGCACCCATAACTGAACTGGAAGAAAGTGGCTTTACTTGGTTTCTTGTTCGCCAATACCATCATTTAAAACCCAAAATCTTTTTTCAGCTTGTTAGGATTTTACCTCATATTGGTATTTTCTTTCTTCCTAAATGTTTTATGGTTTTGTCTCACTTCTGCTAATCCCTGCCTTGTGACAGTTAATTATTTCCTGCCTTGTGTCTGCCATGTCTCATCCATGTGGGTATCTCAGTCCACTTCCCAAGACAGCAGAGCTCTGTCACATATTATATATACCATGTGCATTTGAAGTGCCGAAAGATGCTAAGTAACTGAAACTTTTAAAACATGCTCACTATACACAGGAAGAGAAGAGCAAGGGGAATTTCAGACTATGACTTACCATTCCTCAATTTGCATTGTGATCTCCAAAAATATTGTGCCTAAATCTTTGTAGAGATTGGTTTGTTTTGAAGACTCTCCTTAACAGGCAGGCCTAGAAGTATAATCTTACTCAAAACTTCAGTCTCATATTGTTGCTCAGGACACTTCAAAATATCTGTGGGCCTGGCAAGACTCTTCAGATGTCTGTAATTAGTACGAGAGAACTAGTTCCTGTCCACAAAATTCTGTGGGTCATCTTCTGGCCACTTGAAGTTCTGAAGTTGGGAAGTTTCTAGATAAAATTTGAAGTGAGGAGAATACATTAGAAGTGTTTACAGTGAATAATGCCTTCCTGTTATCTCTCACTTTCCCTCAGCTGTCAGAAAAAATACTAAAATTGAGAAGCAGAAATTCTTTCTTCTGAAAAATAGCATGGCCATCCTCACTGAACTGAGACTATCTGGAAAGCCGTAGCTTAAGGAATGTAACTTCTGTCATACTGACCATGCATGCTGTGATCTGAAAGTCTTGCTGCACCAGGCATCACACAAACACACAACTCGCTTTTGCCTGGCAGCATTTATTTTATTGACTGTGTTGGTCAGCTGGTTAACACTCAAATGATAATTGCTTCAGTTCATTTGGCTGTCCTGACATGCTTCTACAATGTCAGAGCTTATTCATTTTAGGGACAGTAGTGATTATGCATTAAGGGGACCAGCATCATGCAGTGTCATAATACCATACTGGCTATTTCGAGACAATAACCTTTTTAAAAGACATTTTCAAACATGAACAGATACTTTTCGTACAACCACAAGCACTCGTTCCATGCAGTGCTTAATCCATGGAAGTAAGTGGCACGTAGGCACCCACCCTCTGAAAACCTTCAGAGGAGTTTTTTATTGCTTAAATTCAGCTTCTGGCTGAGCTTCTGAAAGGGTAGCTTTCATGTTGGTCATTATTTCAGCAACTCATGTTATAAAGTAGATCTTGCTTCGATGATTGAAAGATAAAGAAAAGCAGATGAGTGCATTGCAGTATAGGGCTGAAGTGCAAAAGCATCTTCCAGAATTATACTGGACTCTGGTTTTCCTCACTTTTTTAATTTACTTTTTTTTTCTTAGTTTAACAACATCTTGGTTTTTATCTACTCTTTTCCAACACAATTTGATGATAGCCTGCTTCGTATCTAAGTAAACATGGGTCACTCCTTAAAGTGTTTCAGGAAGTGAGAGACAATAGCACCAAAAACCACTTTGGTTTTATGTTCATGTGGGAAAGGTAATAAAATTCTATTTGTTATCTAGGTTTATGATGTACTTGTGTAACTCTGAGAACACCCTTGGTAAGTCAATAATTTACTATTTTATTCCCATAAGGAAGCAATGGGGTTTAAAAAAAAATAAAACCCCACCTTCAGGTTTTGTCTAGTCATGTATTCATGATCAGTGTATGCAAAGAAAGTGGTTTCTACATGAAATAAAACTCTATATTTTCACTTCTTTGTGAACAGAAGAGGCTCATCATTGTAGCTCTCTTGGAAAAGGTACTGCTTTTGCAGTATAACGAAGAAGCTGTTCTGAACTATGGGTTTACTCGGAGAATAATAGCAAAACAAGCTCTTCATCCCCTTCCAGCAAGTAAATATATATAGATATATACAAAGAATAAAAAGAGTCGTCTGTAGAAGGTGTAACAGACGTAACATCTCTCTTGGAGCAGTAGCAGGGTTGCCCTATGAGGGAGAAAAAGCTTGAAGCTGAGGGTGGTGTGCCAGAGCTAGTTGCCGGTGGTAGGGTTTGTCGGCACTACCAGGCACAGCAGTGAACCAGGTCCAGGTGAGCGGTGAGGAGCAGCAGGAGGCTGAAGACAGGGCTAGGGATAAGCTAGAGTTTTCCTGAGGGCTTTGTTAGAAGATAAGATATCTACAACATGGGGTTGTGGTCCTTCCAGGAGATGGGACTTGAGGCAGTACTAGAGACAGGCTGATCTGGTCTGGCAAGCACTGAAGGCCCAAGCTTCCACGGAGACATGCTCCTAGATTCATGGGCAGAAAATGCAGGCAGGGGTTTCATGAGGTTGGCCATGGCCTCTTAGTGCACTCAGGGCCCTGACAGGATCTATTTGTTAATTGTGAGTGTTATGTAATGCTTGTGATTGAACTAGCTCTCCCTTCTACTCCTTCCCCTCTTATTTTTACTTGAAAGTGGCAAAATGCTGGTCTGGTTGTCCTTAGGAATGACATCCAGATGAACTGAAAGGTTCCTCTAGACTCCAAGAAGATACCTTGCCACTTTCAACAAGATTGTTCTTCAGCATCTAGTTTCACTGATTCAGCAGTGAAGAAAACTAGGTCAGAACTGATGGTAGAGTAGCTCTTTAAATACTTGGGTGTTGGCAAATTACTTAGTTGTAAATTGTTTTAGGGCAGTAGAGCAACAGTGGTTGAAGATGGTCCTCAGTGTATATTTGGAGTTCTGTCTTCTATTATTTCAGTTCTTTCCCTCAAAGAAAATCAGAAAGACCCTAAATGGGGTTACTTTCCCAAATAGATAGTAGATCTTTGCCCTATAAATGTTGCTGAGGTTTTCCTGCTCGGACTTAAAGCAGAGCAGGTGTCTATAAATTAGCTAGATAGCCTTCAGACACTACAGTTATCTTCTCCTGGTGGTTAATCTTGTGTTTACAACCCCTTGTCATGGTATTAGATGAAGGAATTATTCTGCAAAGTCGTTCTACTTAGTGTAAGTGCACTGTATTTATGTAGACCTTCTCTAGTGTAGCCACTGTTTGTTATCCGCTTTGCAGTAACGCTTGGGTTTCCAGACTAGTGTCTGCTGGGTTTGTCATGATATGGATGCAATCAGACTCAGCACCTGTAGTGGAGATTTATAGTATAAAGATAGAAAGTGAACCAAGGTGGAGAAACAGTTGTTATCCCCAGTTGTGTGGGGGGAAGAAATTAATCACAGGCACATTGTAACTTCCCTGCTTCTTAATTTTACCTTTTGCAATTTGCCTGTTTGTACCAGACATGTATCAGAGGATGCAGGGCTCTGAGGGCACCCTGAGACCCTGCAAGCAGTTGATATGTGGACAGGATTAACATAGTTTTATTCTTGGGAATGACCCTTCCCACAATGTGTTTAGTGCGATGAAGAATATAGTCAAAGTGGAATACAAATAAGGTGCATGAGGTATGCATTCACAATTGCATTAGTGTACTATAAATAGGAGCATACATCCGCCTTTGGTGTTTGCTAGAAAGAAGCCAGGATGTGTTTTCCGGCAGCCTTTGTGCTGAAGGAAATCCATTTATTTTTAAGACAAGTTTGTTTTTTGTTTTTTGGGTTTTTTTTGGTTGGTTTTTTTTTTTTTTTTTTTTACTTAATCTTTTGAAGACAGAATCCTTTGCATTCATTGCCTACCTATAGGTACAGGCAAGGAAGAATCATGGTAAAAATGCCACATACTTTCAATTACTGCTGTGTTCCTTTTGTCATTTTCTAAATGTCGTATTACTTGGCCACAAAGTTAAAAAATTAAACCAGAGACTGAAATTTGGCCAGGAAAACCTCAGTCTGGGGGGTAATTTTCTGATTCCCCAGGTAAGTCTTGTGAAGCTGCATGGATGCATATTCATTTCAGCAACACAAGACTGTAATTTTATAGTAGGAATATATACTGCTAGAAATACCTATTAAATACAAGAAAAATACTTATTAAATACAAGAAAATATAACCTAACCAATAAGTGTTTGTGTACCCTCCCATACACAGGCAGAGATACCTTTACAGGTTAGTTGCTATGAAACTTTGATTTCTAAAAAGCTGCTGAAATGCTTTGTTGTCTTATGTGCTTGGACTACAGCCAAACATTCATTTGCTAACATATAAGGCATTTTTCGGTTAGGTATTTCTCCAAAACACTGTGCCATCATGGGTATTTTAAATAAATTCTATCACTAAGTGATCTTATGTTGTCCCTGATCTGAGACCCAGGACTGACTGTGCTCTCTCTGTCTTAATATTGCTGCCTCATGGTCTTAACAAAAAACAAAGCCTGGCTTCTGCTGAGTGGGTGTAATCATGCCTTACCATGTGCTTTTTTTTCTTATCTCAATGAGGAGAGGCTCTAGAAAAAAGGATCAGGTTTAGGGTGCTCTTAAATTATGTATTTCTCTTGTAATGGGAGCACTGCAAGAAGCTGTTCAGGCAACAGAGGTACAGAGCGCTTAATGTTGTCCCTTACTGGGAAGTAGCATGAGATTCCCTTTGTTTCAGGATTTATGGTTTCAGGAATTTTCTCTTTGGTCTATTCAAAGAGGAAAAAAGGGGTGTGTGTAGTTTGTGTGGGGTGGTTTTGTTTGGGTTTTTTTTGTTGTCCTTTTTTTTTTTTTTTTTTTTTTAGGAAGTCTCCTAAATTGAATTAATGGCTGGTTTTTATTAAAATTATATGCATTTTATCCCATCAAGTCATGAAGTGGTATATCGAATTTTTAACTAGGAACCGGGTGCATCTTGAGATATTTTTAGGCTGAAAGTACTTGTCTGATATATGTCCTCTGTGCACACACTTATTATTTGGATTTTTATTTTTTTATTTTTTTTTAGCTGATACTAAAAACTGCCTTTTCTCACACACTGATAGGTTGCTTTCCTTTAAACAGCGTTGCCCAGAGGGAAGGGAAGCAGATATGGAGAATCACTAGCTTTTTGAAATTTCTTTTTCTTTTCTTTTCCACCCAGTCATCTTTACACTTCTAGCATATCTTAAATGTGTTTATGTGTTATTTGCACAGAGTGGCTTTAATGTGGTTGCAAGACAGCAGGCAATGAATGTGGATGAGTACTTCTAGTCTCATCAGCAGGTTATGTTTGTGATGACAGTAGGGACAAGGGAGGAGATTGTCTTGTACTGTTAACAATGTGTAAGGGCAGTGACTATATGCTACAGAGAGCTGGCAGTTTATTTGTAGCTTGGCATATATAGGGGGATGGAGCTGTTAAACCAGACATTTCCTATAACTGGACAGGGCTGTGAGCCAGGCGGTGTCTTGTTGCCTGATTTTGCTCTGGTTTGGGGAATTTCTTAGGGTGTTCCCATTGTTACCATTGGTTGCCTGAACTATACGCCTCCCTCCATCAGCACCATGTGGGTGGTAGGTGTTGCTTTAGATAAAGCTTTTGCAACATGGCTGCTACTGAGGGAAGTAAGCATCCTTCAGAGGTAACAGATTAACTCTGAATATTGTAACCAGTAAAATAGAAATCTCTTTGGATGGCCTGTAGGTAGTGTAATTAACTTTTGTATCTTTTGCACTGGAAATTTGTGCTGTATTTTATTAATGAAATTTTCATTAGTCCCCTGCTTCCCTTTTGATTTACAGAATACTAGCAATGAGGAGACGTTTGTGCTCATTGTGAATCTTCAGTACGTTACTGATCTTTGATTATTATTCTGTCCGTTTCATAATGCAATTAGTAAAAATGAAAGAGGTGTTGATTTACAAATACTCTGAGGTGTATGAGCACTGAAAATTTGATAGACTGATGTTAATAGAAGAAAGCTACTATGCCAGAAAGGATGTTAAAATCCATTTCAAGTCATACGTTTCAGAGCAAGAATCTCATGTAATGGTTGGCTGACTGAGAATGGCATACCTTGTGAAGTAAAGAGGAATCAGCTGTTTTGTCAACAGGGAAACCAAAGACACCTTGTCATGTATTTGCAATAGTATATATGGAATTTTGGGGGTGTGGAGTGGTAATGTCTTCACACACACATACTCCAAGAGGTTTTTGGTATCTGAAGCAATTGGTTGATATATTAATGGGGCTGTAAGGAGCAGGACCTCCATTGTTGTACAAAGGATGTTCATAGTAATTGTCAATTAAGTATTTTTTCTGGACTCTGACTAGACCCTGACAGGTTCTGTGCTAAAATGATAAATATTTTGCAGTGGAGAACGTAGATGGATGCCGGCTCAGGGAGAGTCAGCAGAGATTGGGAGTTTCATTAATGATGCTGAAAAACTGAAAAGAATGAAATATTTAGTGTTTGGTGGGGTTTTTTTTTCCTTTCTAAGTGAGAATTTAAAAACAGAGCAGTAAAGTGGAGTTGAAGTAGCCTGTTTGACCTGGCTTCGCTGTGCTGTCTAGACTGGCTGAGGTGACAACTTTCGGATTTGTATCAAGATAGTTTCCGGAATGTGGCGTGGAGAGGCAAGAGGATGTCACTCACCTCTCCTACACATCTGAGAAAGTCTTACCATCACTGCTTACAAGCTTTATAGGGTTTTGCCACCTAATTGGATTGCAGGAGAAGTTTAAGTTCTTCTTGTGTTATAGTTTATGTTATATTTACAGGTTTGCTCCCCAGCTATTCCTCTTCTCACGTCTCTCCCTTCCACAACAAAGAGGTTTATGGCAGTGAAGCCAGTTCTTCAAGCTTTGCTTTTACAGTTTCTGAGCGTGAAAAAGAGTTTTCTTCAGGGCAGGGTCACACAATTTTTGTTTAAAAATAAGTTTGTGGTATTTAAATGTAGTAAGTGATTGGAGATGCTGAACTTCCAGCTCCTTCAAGATACAGAGAGTATCAGTATACAGAGCCCTGTGCTGCTCCTCTGTCATGGTATGGGGATGCTGAGGCAGGGTGGTGCAACCTTGATCCAAAAACCTACCTCGTGGCTTCATATGGATACCACTATTTTCAGGGCACAGACCCTTTGTTTTCCTTCTGTCTGTTCCTTTAATTAATCTCTCTGCTGCTTGTTTTCTCTCTGCTGCTTGTTTCCTCTCCTGCTTTCATTTCTCAATTTGATCTTTTTAGTGGGCTAGATAATTGCATTTAGTGAGTATCCTTCCTGCCAAGCACCATGGCTGTAATCTCCTCCACCTGACAAATGGTTTTCTTTGAACAACCTGTATCTGGCTCAAAGTTATGTTTTAATTAAATGAAAGAAAAAAAAAAAAAAAGGTGAAAAAAGTGCATGTATGTGTGTGTGTGTATATATATGTATATATGTGAGTTACGTAGTTATAGCAAGCAAATATCTGTGTAGTGGAAAGATAGTTGTGAGTGTACACCACCAGCACTATTTTTTTGGCTTCTTAATTACAGACTAGTACATAAGTCTTTAATTATACAATCTTGTGGCTTTTTTCAGTACCAACTTATGTAAAGAGTTTCCTCAGATCTTAAATATGAACGGATGTCTAAAAGATCTGGAGGTTGTATCACTAAAGATGGTACAAGCATGGCAGAAATTGCATGTTTAATTTAGGATATTGAGGTTGTATTTTTAAGTCTTTTTCTGAGGTAATGAAATGGCCTCTGGGATTGTAGTACACTTTCCTGTGCTTGAACCAGCCACTGATGGCATGTACCTGGCCAGAGACATTCACTTGTGGAACTGGCTGGAGGGTCCTGACCTTGTCAGGGACGTGAGATGGAGCAGAGCAGCAGGAGAGTGTCGTCTTCCTTCATGGGGTCCAGGTCTTTTAAAAATTTCTGCTCCTTCCTCTACAACACACACACAAACCCATGAGCCTCCTTGTCCTCAGGAATTGTTTTTCAAGTGGTTTTGGGTATTCAGTGGCTTCCACTTGTTTGTGAATCTTTCCATGCTTCTCTTCACATAAAGAGATTTAACCCTGAGGAACATGGAGGAAGTCTGAGCTAGAACAGGAAAAGCTTTAGGTTGTACCCTGCCCTCCCACCTCGATCTCTAGACCCTGGAAGGATGACCTGCGTGCAGGGAAGCCAGTTGTGCAAACCATGCTTAGTTGTCACTTTTTTTTTCCACCTGGTGTTATTAGACACATTGCATATGAAGCAGAAATCTTTACGGAAAAATTATTTCCCACAAAACAACGGTATTGGTTGCACACCTACATGCGTGCATACTTATATTTTTTTCCCCTGCCAAAGTGTTCCTCTGATCTGCCTACCGCTGAGGTAGACCTAGCAGATACACTGTAGTGGGCCTGTGCTTCTGGTGCAAGGCCAGTTAACATGATCCTTTATGCATAATATGATAGAAAATTATATGTACAACTACAGTTCTCACAGTCTGTAGGCTATGTGACAGTCTAAATGCAGAGTAGCCTTTGGAGCTTTTTGGCCAAGAAGAAAACAAGTTGTAGAAGGAAACAAGTAACGGTGACCTTGATTCAGCTGCACATCTGCATATACTGGTGGTGTCTCTGCAAGTCATGTGCAAAATCCAAAAATTAAACCTATAAAAATAAGGAAACAGCACCTTTTCCCACAGCAGAATCAGGCTGTGCCTTTCCTGGGAGAGGACAGAGATAGCCAAAGGATTGACAGCTGCAAGTGGTTTGCAGCGCTACAGGCTTCTGACAGCATTAATGAAGAATGGGTTAGTATAGCTATATGAGTTTTTGTGCTTCTACAGCAGCAAAGATCAAGATGATGTCCATTAACATTAATGGAGCTGCACTGCTGTCAAACCTGTTGGCCTCAGGGGAACACTGTTGAAATCTGTCATCATTTGGGCCTGGGAAGGGGTAGTCTGATAAAGTAGAAGGGAATTTGCTATATTTTTTCAAGTAGGCAATCACCCTTGGAGTTCATGTTTTATAAACTACTAGATGTAACATGGGGCCATAGTAGGAACTGCTTGGTAGCTTAGAAAAGAGCTACCCTTATCTTGCCTAGCTTCAGAGCAAGTGTCCTTCCAATACTGCAGAAGTCTTCCATGTAGGGTCTGGTTTTTGTTATACTGAATATCTCAGCCTGCTTTCTTCCTCCAGAAAAACAACCCTAGCAGTAACAGCTGTCTTGTGCAGAAGCAATAGTTATCATTCTTTGGGCACATGTTGGGATTGTGTAGGAAGAACAAAAATTACTTGAGGGTGGTCTTTCCAGATGTGCTGTGATCTGTGTGGTACATTCAGTTTCTTAAACAGCTTTTCTTTCAGATGATTTGTATTTTGTTAGCAAAATTGGTGTGGTGTTTGTGCACCTGTTCTCTGTTTAATATCTGGTAGCGTCCACTGTCTCATCTTCCACTAGTGGCTCTATTTTAGATTGGATTAAGGTAAAATAACTTCATTTGGGAAATCTGAATGAGCGTTTTCAGATAGTCTTTTTAGAAAAAAAATGGGCTGGCTTATTTTCTAAGCTTTTCTGTTCATTTGGTTCATGTTAGTAAAAACAACATGATCACTGGGATCTAGAATTGCCTGTGAGTTGATAGCTTTAAGGGTTGATGACAGAGGAAGACAATGGGCTGCTCACTCAGTGCTGGTTGATCTCTGATGAAATTTCGCTTTCAACCCACATCCAGGTGGATGGAAATCCACCCCCACAACTGCGGATCTCGGCAATTAAGTCTGAATCAAAACAAGGATGTAGAATCAAAAGAACTATATAGACGCTGTTTTCTTTGCGTACTTGAAGCTAGAGCTAAGAAGATAACTTGGATATCCTCCATTACCGAGTATTTTGTTCAAGAAACATTTGCTTACAGGATTTTGGCAACTTCTTTAACTGTTGAGTTTTCTTTTTTCTTTTTTTTTTTTTTTTTAAATCTTTGACATAGCTTCTGCCGTCATCCAGGCAATTGATATCCACATACAGTAACAGAGCTGGAATAATCTGAGTGGCTCATCTCATCCATCTTGTGCTCCAGAACAGGATGGACTTGGACCTATGGCTCTCAGGGCTGACCACTCTGATGATGGAACTGCAATCACACAAGCAATTTAATTCTACTTCTTGACTGTCCCTGGGGTTAATGATTTTTTTTTTCCTGATGCCTTGCCTGGCTTTTTCCAGAGTTAAGCCTATCACTGCTCACATCCTACCAGTGTAGCTGTGAAGCTCAATGGCATTGCAGTTGATGTTTGGCATGTTTTGTGTTTAGCACCAAAGTGGCTTACCTGCTGTTATATGTTTTTGTTAAATTGCATAAAAATATCTTACGATTTTTAACAAATATTTTTAGAAAGAGCAGTTCAGCCCTTTACCTAAATATAATTTTTAGCTTTCAAGTGTTTGAGAGACAAGAGCACATGAATCTTTGATCTGTGGCATTCCTCATGATTGCAGCAGTAGGAGTGCTTTCTGCACCTGGCAGGAATAAGTATGTTACAGAGAAATTTGTTAGACAAAAGTTCATATTTTATAGGATAGACATGTGTTTTATTACAAAAGAAGGATAAATCTTCGCATGTCCTTTGATAGAAGGGCAAGAGATACTAAATTAGAACATAAAGGACAGGACAATGAAGGTGTGGTTAGAAACTTTCTTCTTCGCAGTGTTACTAAAGTACCACTTATCTCCTGCCTGATACTTGATACATCACTAAAAATAGTGAAGAGAGACTCACCCATCATCCCTGTTGATGACAGCAGAGCCAAATTGGTTTGTCCTTAGATGTCTGAAGTGGGAATGCAACGTAAATCAGCATATTTTTTTTAAGACTTTGTTTAACAAAAGCTTTTTCCAAAAGTCACAGTGAGTGCAGATGTAGATTTGATGGATTTATGCTTTTCTTCTGCTCTTGTGCTGGGGTTTTGATTTTTTTTTCCCTGTTTGTTTTTTGTGTTTTGTTTTGGTATTTTTTTTGGGGGGTGGTGGTTTGTTTGGGGGTTTGTTTCTTTGGTTTTTGTTTTTTTATTATCTGGGCCAGAAATAGAGTCATTACTGATGTTGCTTGTGGTAATGGCACTTATAGAGATGTCTGGAAGTGCTGAAGAAATTTTTCTCATAGGAACAACCACAGTTCCCCTCTCCCCCAGTAATTGTTTCAATATTATAAGTTGATATACTAATTTTTCACTGAAATAATTATTAATAAGTGCTGGTTTCCTTTGTCACATTGTCATGGCAACTGGGTGACATGTTTGAATAGAATCATCTGTTTCCAGATGGAGATCTTCATTCATAAGATTTGCCTACTGAGAATTTTTGTAGCATATTCAACTTAAAAATTCTTCCTCCCTTGCTCTTCCAAAGAGTTTCATTCTAGAGGTGTTACTGCTTTCTGGTTTGTATCCTTTGGTAGGTGTTATACTCAATAATATTTCTGTCTTTCATTTGTGTTTTTTTATGTTAGTTTTCTTTCAATTCAGTTGGGCTGCTTTTCTTCAACTTGGTATTTGCTGTAGCAGTCCTGAAAACCCATTCCTTCCCCATTTAAGTTGTTGAAAACTTTGTCTTTTTATGTAATATACCACATAATGGTAGACAGTACTTGGTTTTTACTTTTACGGATGAAAGGAGCATAGTAATAGTGTCCTAAAATTTTTATCATGTTCACTACTCAATTTTTAGTTTTGCAGAGGAAAGAGGCATAAAGATATTTCATTTCTGTTTTTGATGTAAAACTACATTTAGGAAAAAGAAAAAGGGTATTGCTTTTTAGCAAGATAGAGCAAGGTAAATATGCATAGAACTTTGTATAATTTCCTTTATCCTGAACTTCTTACAATTTTAAAGGTCTTGTAGACTGTCAGACTTAATTAGGTCCTACTTGATCTTATTCAACATTTCAGGATTTCTCTTGAATTTATTTCTGATCACTCAGGCCAAAATATCTCAAAATGCTGTATTACTTCAGTAGAAATAAGAAGGTAAAAATCAAAAGGTGATTCTTCAATTCCAGGTGCACTCTTACCTTATCAAGCAAAACTTGGTTAACAGGTTTTTGCAAATGCATAACGGTGTCACTTTTAGGGAAGGCATCAAGGGCCAATTCCTCCAACCTATCTTTAATTTTCATATTCACTTAAAGCTGTTAATGCCCATCCTTCCCATGACATACTTAAAGATCTGTCTGTTTCTTAAACATCCGTTCTTTTGCATTTGCAGCACTTCCATCCTGACAGTAACTTTAGAACAAGAGCAATCTCATAAATAGCTCAGAATCTCTGGTTTCTGAACACCTTATCTGTAGAAGATAAAAGTTATTGTCACCTAGTCAAAAAAGTTCATATATAGTTGTCCTCCCAATAATATGGGAGTGCAATGATAATAGTGCAAGACCTGTCTTCTGGAAACAATTATTTGAATTTAATTGCTTTATTTAGTGTATTTGAAATAATCAATGTTATTTTGTCAGTGAATAATGTGTTATTGCATCAGACTCACTTCTTCCCTGTTACACCAACTAGCCATGTCTCCCCTAGCTAAGCTGCTCGCTATCCCCTTCTCCTTTGCATCCATTGTCCTTTTGGTTGTCTGCTCATTGCAGTAAACAGTCTTGGCTGGGAACATGCTAAATATTGACTGGTCCCATTGCTTTCATGAATTGTTCTTCATTTCTCATGTCAGGTCTCTACTTAACAGACTTTTGAGTGGGCCAAAAAATAAAGCGATTTTACAAGTTAGCTTGATCTGGGGAGGGAAGGTAGAGGGGGAAGAAAAAGGGAGAGTTCAACATGAACATCAAGGGTAAAATTTGTGTTACTGAGTACTGTAAATGGTAGAGGGAGACCTGGTAGCAAAACTCAGTGTTTCTCTTCATATAGCAGCAAGGTTGCAGTTATATCAACATTTTAACTGTGATTCAGGTAGTTACTCACATTTAAGCAGCCTACTTCACTGGCTAGTGAAATTAGTTAGAGGTGGGTTTTTTCCTTAGTGTGTTGTCTGACTCAGAAGGTGGATGTTTCCAGGTATGCCTTGTCATACCTGGCAAGCTATAGGGCTTGTAGTCAGCTGAAGACTCCTCCTTTTTCTTTCTGGGGCTGTATAATTACTTGGCTGTTTTTTTCCCCTTTGAAAGTGGAATCTTACTTGTTTATACCTGCCTCCAGCAAGTGACTACTCAATATGAACAAATGTTGGCAATATATTATATTTGTACTCCTGGTTTCAAGGAAAATATTTTGCCTGTGATAGGAAGTTACCGGAGCTTACGAGTAATAATATCACTTCAAACTCAACATCACTTATCCATTTCCTTCATCTTTTCATGTATCCGATAAAGCAGCTGTTCATGGCTCAGTCCTCTCTTCTTTCAGTATCCAGATTATCTTGATCGCTTGTTTTCCACAGGCCAGCACTGTGTTTGCCTTGTTGGCTGATATTGGTGCATGCACCTCTTGCTCAAAACACATGAGTTTAATGTTGTTGCTAGCTGCTTGGCACTCCTGTCTGCTAATCATTTATTTAGGCACTGAAGCCTGAGTTGGCCACTCAGCCTGCTTCTTCCTTAATGTGCCTCATCCCCAAGAGGCAGTCTCTTGGCCTTTAAGATCAGAGCTTAAGACTGTGAAATTTACATTGCTTTTTGAGATACAGGTAGATATTTCTCATGCTCAAACACCTACCATATAGTAGAGCCATGACATTAATATTGACTTTGTGAGGCACTTTCCATTAAAAGACTAGCTCTACTAACATCTACAGAAACAGGTGTCTTCTACTTGTTCCTCCTGATTTTTTTAAATTTATATTCTCCTAAGGGACCAGTTGTATCAGCTGAATGTTCACTGGGTCCATGGGGCCTGATGGGACTCCTCCCAGAGTTCTGAAGCAGCTAGCATATGTTATAGCAGGACCTCTTACAATCATCTACCGAAGGTCTTGAGAGTCTGGGGACGTCCAGGCTGACTGAAAGTTAGCCCGTGTTACTCCAGTTCACAAAAAGAGCATGAGGGAAGATCCAAGGAACTGCAGACCTCTTAGTCTAACCTCAGCACCTGGAAAAATTAGGGAGAAGATTCTACTGGATACCATTGAAAGGCATTTAAAGAATAACGCAATCATCAGGCACAGTCAACATGGGTTCACAGATACTCTGTCCTTCACGGCATCCTTCTGCACAAGTTATACAGCTGTTGAGTGGGTTCACAGTGTACTGGCTGAAGAACTGGCTGAAAGGCAGAGCTGAAAGGGTTGTAATGTATGGGACTACATCTGACTGGTAACTGGTCACCCTGTAGTGTTCCTCAGGGCTCAATCCTAGGACCAGTGCTGTTCAGTATATTTATCAGCTATCTGGATGCAGGAGTTGAAAGCATCATTAGCAAGTTTGCTGATGATACCAGACTAGGAGGAGCAGTTGCCTTTCGTGAAGGATAGGAGGCCTTGCAGAGGTGTCTAAGATAGATTGTAGCGTTTGGCTTTGATTAATGGGATGAAATTTAACAAGTCAAATGCAGAATTCTGTGCCTAGGGTAGAGTGATGCTGTCACAAGTATAAAACTGGGAGAACAGTCCTGCAGAAAGGGATCTGGGGCTGCTCAATAGGACTCAGCAATGTGCCCTGGCAGCCCAGGGAGCAAAATGCATCCTGGTGTACATTAGACACAGCGTGACAAGCTGGGCTGGAAGGTATGTCCTATGAGGAACAGCTAAAGACTTGGGGTTTGTTTAGTTTGGAGAAAAGGGGGCTGAAAAGGGTGACCTAATTGCTCCCTATAGCTTCCTGAGGAGGGAAAGTGGAGACTGAGGTGCTGATATCTTTTCACTGAGATCCAGTGATAGGACACATGGGCATGGTTCAGAGATGTGCCAGAGGAGGTTTAGGCTAGACATTAGGAGGCATTTCTTTGCTGAGAGGGTGGTAAACTCTGCAACAGGATTCCTAGAGAGGTGGTCGATGCCTCAAAACTGTTTAAGAGGCATTTGGATTATGCCCTTAATAACATGCTTTAACTTAGTCATCCCCGAACTGGTCAGGCAGTTGAACTAGGTGATCACTGTAGGTCCCTTTCATCTGACCTGTTCTGTTCTGTTGTACTCATCTGGTAAAAGCAGCATAAATTTGTAAGTAGTAATGGTGCAGTAATTACAAGAGTGTTGTCACAATGGTGGTGATGAATATTGGGAAGCCAGGTACCAGCAAGTCCTCAGCTCAGACACCTAAACAGTGACACTTGGCCACACTCTTATACGATCAGTTCCAGAAAAAATACAGAATTAAGTTCCCAACATAAACCCTCCTTCCTGTCTTGCCTCCATTCTATCAAACTGTCTCAAACTTTCATCTATGAATCCTATTATACTGAGTATTAGTCATGGGCTCATCATGTTCCACTTGCTAGAAGAGACTATGTCTTCCAAGGAAGCATTCCTTACATATAGTCCACATAGGATGGCCTGCTTCCTGGGCATGCACTTGGTGTTCAATCACAATTGATCTCTTGGATTAAGCAGGAGGCACGTTTCAGAGGTTATTTTTGCCAATGAACATCAGGACGTCCATACCTTACTTGTTTTTCACAAGCCTGGGTTGAACATGCCTCTTGCTTTTAGTTAATGTGGACTAGCTGCAGGTTGTGCAAACTTCCTTTATGCTATTTTCTCATTCTCATCTGTTTTTCTATTCAAATCCCTACATGCCACCGTGGGAGTTTTATGCTTTTTCTGCATGTGGGTTTTATTGCTAATCACAACAGAGATCACTGAAGCAGTGAGAAAAATGTAAGTTAGATAATTGCAGTCAATCAAGTACTTCTAATTCTTAGGCTTTATTGTGTTCAGCCTTTTTGGTTTTATGAATTGTCACCTCTAGACTAGCTCAATTACATTTAAAAAAGAAAAAAAAAGTGTTGCTCACATTTACTGATCTAATAATATTGTCTTAAATTCTTCCATCTGTTTGAGAATCTGCATCTGAGATGCTGCTATTTCATAAACTCACAGTTTTATTTAGATTCTGTAATAAAAAAGGCATATAGAAACAGACTAGGCCAAATGCAAAACCATACTGTATTTTTTTAAAAAAAGATTGCTTTCAAAGATAGGCTTATTTAACTTGTATACTCTGTGGTTAACAGGTTCCTGAAAATAGGCTTCCTTCTAGATAGTTTTGATGTTTGGTTTTTTTGGTTGTTTTTTTTTTTTTTGGTCTTCTTTTTTTGTTTAAACAATACAGTAACCCAGAAAAATCCATTTGTGTTCTGATTTTTCATTAGCAAGTGAGATAAAATTGCATGAAAACCCAAAGAAGAAGAATAAAATTTGTGCAGTTTCTTTTAATTTGCTGAGGTTTTGTCTTTTATTCCCAGTGTACTGTGTCTCATTTCATTTTGCATTAACATTTTCCACTTTTGTGGGGTGAAGCTTCTTTTCTGCTTTATATATCCTGGCTGGAGGACTGTGAGCACAAAACTCTGAGTACTTATCTGATAGACTTACGTGCCATAAAGATAACCAGAGCAAAAAGTAGCTGAGAAAAGGTAGCGTTGGTACTGCAAGCACTAGATTCTCAGGCTGGAGAAAAGAATCACTTTTCCTGAAATCCCATCTTGTCCTACCAAATAAATAATTCCTTTAGTGAGGCTGTTTACAGTGGGATAGCACATGTATGTTACTTAATATTTTCATACTGACACTGGAGCTGGGAATTTATTGTTTGAAGAGCTAAAACACTTAGCTGATAAATATTTAAGGACAAACCAGGAATCTTTATTTTCTTATAAGTTATTTTCATGCTGGATTTCTGTCTGGGTACCATGTGCAAGAAAAATGGTCAGAAGAGGGAGGAGTGGGGAGAGGAAGACTGTCAATATAAGGTCTTTTCTCCAGAAATTGTTATAAGACTTTGCAGTATGTACCTTTTGCTTTAGCTCAGTTCAAACAGTGCAGGAAAAACAAATAAATAAGTACAGTGGGTTTAGGTGTGGGTTCCCCCTCTCCCAGTTTTAAACTTAATGGCATCCATCAGCATTGCATTTCAAAGGAGTTTTTTCAATGCAAGGAACATCCATGAGCAGACTTCTCTCTGTAGTAACTACTGTACATCGCTTGTTTGCCCACTGATAATAAAAATCCAGGGATGATGCAGGAGCAAGAACTTGTTTGTATTGAATGTATTATATAGAAAACAAGGGATCTGGGGGAGAGTGCATACTGAACATCCCCTGTTCATGGTGCTGTGGCTATACCAGACCAGATAGCTATGCAACAATTTCTGGAAGCCAGAGCTAGAAATTCTTACTGAAACTTCAGTCAGGAAAAATTTCCTTGTTATCAGTCACATTTAAAGCTTTGAAACTATATATATGTGATTTGAGTTGCTTTGGTTAACTAGGGCCTTTCTAGTCAGCTGTTTTTGTTTTAGTTTGGTTTTTGTCCCAGCTGCTGAACTACACTGGTTCAAATTTTTTTTTCTTTTGTTTTTTTTCTTTTGTTTTTTTTTCCTTGGTGCTCAGATGAGTATAGGATCAAACCAGTGGAAGAGGTCAAATACATGAAAAATGGGGGAGAAGATGATCAGAAAATAGCAGCCAGGAACCAAGAAAACTTGGTAAGGATCGAACTTATCACTTATCTAATGAAATAACATGGCTCTGCTTTTGTAATGAAATATGCAACGTGCAGCACATTCAAACTACAGCTTACACGCGGCAAGAGGATTTTCTTCAAAATGTCATAACTCTCTGTGAAGCTCACATAGAAGGTGCAAAATACGACTTTTTCCTGCTTGTCTTTCTGAATTAGGCTCTACTTGATCTTGGAGTGAGTGCTTCCACAGTTACGCTCACTCACCTCCTTTACAGACCCAGATATACGCACTTTGAAATGCATGTGTCTGTATTGCAAACAAGCTGGTGGTAAACCAGCAGTGCTCTACCATTAAGAAAACGACCTATTTATGTAGGTATTATTTGCTCTATACTTCCTGGTTTTATATATTTTAAAATTCACAGAGAAGGCAGTTCAGAATAGAAAAAGCAATACATTTGTGACACAGTAGTTGAAAGAATCATTTTGTGCGAGTTTCTTTTTCCCTGATTTGAGCACCTTGCCAGCTTGTAGTTCCACTTTCTGGAAAGAAGTCGCAGGTAAACTTAGTGCTATTTCAAATGCTGTTGAAGCGACTTAAAAATCATGGTGAGTGACATCTGGCATTTCTGTGAAGTCGTTTCTTCATTTCTAAAGCTGAAGGAACGTAGATTTTTGTAATTGGCTGACTGGGGGTTCCCAGGTTTAAGTTTTTGAAGTTTATCCCACAATTACAATACTCGGGTACAAAATTTTACTTCTGGTTGCACTCATTCATTGCAGCATCTGTTCATGTAGGATTGCTTTTTTTAGTCCTCTCCATCCGTAAGACCAAAGGGGAAATGTCATCATCAGATTTCAGTGGAACCATAACTGTTATCACCAGCTGAGGATTTGCCTTTTGCTGTCATTGGGCAGCTGTACAAAAATCCACTGTTTGTTTTTTTTCTTTTCCGGAAGATACAAGTGAGCTCCAGGCAACTTGGATACTTCATATTCCATATTCTAGACACACATACTTGCATTACATAACAACACATGTATTCCTGTAATAAAGAGGGTTTATTTTGTTGCTCTAACCTTGTTGCTCAAGTACTGGTTGAACAGCAGGAAACAATTTCTATTTCAGTCTCCAGATTAGGTATTTGCCACCTGCAATTTTGCACTGCTGATGCTCTGGTGGACGGCGCAACTTCAGCTTGAAGCAGGATTTTGGGGTTTTTTCCAGTGTCTCAAACGTTGCTGAGAATATCACCTTTTCTAGCAGCATCTGCAGTGCATTCAGCTTTATTGCCAATGTAAGCACGTTTATTTTGAACTGGAAGAAGTGCAACTACAAGAATTTTTCCTCATTGTAGAGACCCCAATGCTTTGCTGACAAACAAAGAAAAAGGAAAAATGAGCAAATGAGCACAATCCTTTTTTTTTTTTTTTTTTTTTAATACAAAAAGTGGAAAAAGTTTAGCAGGTTACATTTTAAACTGTCCCTCAGCTGTAATGAAATTAGAATATTTGCAGAAGATAACATGCCACTCAAATGATAACAATAAATAGTTCAGGACATCTTAGGTCTGCTGAGGTGACTCAGTTGCTGAAGTTGTATTCAAAACTAGATAGAGATATTTTGCCCTTTCATTAGTGCCTGCTTGCTTCTAGCACTTAAATGTTAGCCTGATTAAATTTAGGAAGAGACATTTCTACAGCAGAGTACTTCTTATTTTATTATTAACAGATCATGTTTAATGGGAGCAGTTGGTTTTTGGAAAACATAACTTAATATGGAGTTGGAGGCCTGGTATAGCTCTCTGTCATGTCTATTGGGAGAAAAGAAAAAAGAAGACAACACAAGAAAATCTTCAGTCAAACAGGATGTATATACTTTAAAACAGAAACCATCTTGCACACCAGAAAAGCTTTATTTTCCTTCTCCTCATCTTACTATAAGGAGATTACATTGTAATGTATGCAGCTTTTTAATCCTGAGAATTGTCAAGTCCTCATCACTCCAGGATTTTGAAAGAGGTTTCGCAGTTCGAGTTCTCCTTAGTAAACATGTTTTAGTTCACTGCTTAGAAGATGGGTTAAGCTACCCATCACTCAGGCTTTAATTTTCTTAACGTGTGAAAAGTTGGCAAGCACTTATATAATCCCATCTTCTCATCAGCCATTTCCAGGCAACAGAAATTTTAGAAACAAGAAAAGGCAGTGGGAGAATCGACCGGCTCTTTTCTCTGCTCTCTTGTTTCTTAATCCCACGTTTCTTTATTGTCAGAGGGCTGCTAATTCACATCTCCTTCAGAAATGCGGCCCAGATGAGATGAGTAACCTGAATGTCATTATAGTCTGTTCCCTGGGAACTGCCCTGGTGTGGGGTACCTTATCCTCTGATAACTTGTGTTTCAATTAGCTTACACAGATGCCATCAAATTTTTCGGTCTCATTATCAACACTGTTACTCTTTTAAGGTATTTTGAAGTCTTGCTTAAAAAAAAATCTCTGCTCAAGTGAAAATAAAGCTGCTTCCCTTATAACTTAGGCTCTTTGATGTGGTGCCATCTCTGCCTTTGGTGTTGCAATATTTCTGAGTCAGGAAGAAAAAAGGTCACACAAGTATATAAAGAGAATGGGATGACATGGCAGTCACTAGGCAAATTTCCATTTTGTACTGGGGTACTGTATTCAGGGTTTCAGGCTTTTATTCTGTTCAAGGAGAAAGCTGGAGAAGGGCTGGTACAAGCTATGAGTGTCTGTGGGAGAAATGAGGCTCTGTCAGTGAATCACAATCTTCTCCACTTCAAGCTGAGCCTTAAGCAAGGCTCAAAACTTGAGTAAGTCTGAAATTGTAAAGCAGAAATACTCCTAAGATGTATTAACGACAAGAATGGCTGCGCTAGAACTGTCTGCCAGGTGAAACAGAAAATGCTGCATGTGAAGACATTTTCTGGCATAATCAAGTCTTTGAATTAAAATATAGGCTCTTGAAAAGGAGGTGAGGGGATAGGAGGGGGTGTGTGTGGAGAAAATAAGAAAAGATAAAAAAGCCAAGCTTGTTTCAGACTCTGCCAAAGTAATTTTTTTGTTTTCCTGCTGTTCCTTTGTATCAGTCAGCCTGATTCACTTCTTTACCCAGGTTGTTTCTCTGTTTCTCCACTTGCCACTGGGATCTCTCTGATCCTGGTTTCATTCCTAATACCTCTGGCTCCTGGTACCTTCCTGAGCATCCTGCCTGGGTTCTCCATCAAAATAAAGCAAGACATGTTGCACTGGGTGGGAAAAGTCTTGAGCTGGCAGTCACACGTATCCTTGTAGCCTCCAGCCAGGAATGGGATGTAGCAGGATTAGGTGCTGGAGACCTGGGGTTATGCTGCATGCTGGCACTATGTACCATGTGCTTTAAGAGCTGCTCAGCTAAATCAGGGATATTTGGACTTGGATCTGTAAAGAACTAGTAAACAGACGAAAGGAAGAAGTTGTTTGTACTACGTACATTTTTTAATCACAAGTGTTGGGCTATATATATTTAAGAAAAAATTGAAATTATGCTTATTTTCCTATGGGATGTGATCATGCATAGAAGATCTCAAGTATGTTATTATTTCTAGAGGTAAATAAGTAAATGTGATGGTTATTTGTGTATTGAGAAAAAGAATGGGTGGCTGTGATGTTGTATCAGAGTCCAGGGTTGGCGTGGCTGGGAAGGCAGGTGGGCTGGCTTTGCCCACTGTGGGCCATGCTCTGAAGGTTGTTGGCTTAGGCAAAGCCAAGACAGTGGTGTCTCCATGCACACCTTGAACATGCCAGCATGGCAAGTGAAGTAATGAACCCACATGTGTTAAAACTAAACCTCAACTCCCTGCATATCCACAGTGGTTCCACAAAGATGAGTTCTCCTGCATTTCTGCATCTTCTTGGGGCGGACTGTGGGCTGTTTAAGGATTTATGATGAGCCTTCTCTAAAGCAAAGACAGTTTTACCAACTTTGAGTTTACCATTCAGCAGCTCTGGATGGGTTTTTTTGACCCTAAATATTATCAAAAACTAATCACATATGTAACTTACCTGTTTTTGTTGCTTTGGAAAGCTAAAATTGCTAAAATTAGGGAGTATGAATATTTTAAAATCAATCTAAATCTATTTTAAAATGTACCTGCTACAAGCTGGTATGTTCGAAATAAATAATATATTTTACCATTTCTAAAGAACTATTTTATTTTATTTTGTTTAGTTTGGAAAGGACTCACTGTTCAGCTCTACACCATCATGTTAAATATACAGGCTACAATAATAACAGCCTGGTTTACATTTATAATTTGTTCAAATCTAATTGTTCTCCTTTCCACACTCTTGCAGCACTAATGGCTTTCCATTGTAAAATTTTACTGCCAGAAAAGGTAAACCAAGAAGGTGTGTTGCATTCATGCAGCTTAGCAATGCTTTAGCAGACTTGATGAGCTTTATTAGTTTTCCTCTGAAATGGTCTATACTAGTACAGATACCTCTGAAAATATCAAATACCTAAAGCTACTTGTTTATGTGTGCATTAGGTGGTTAACTTGATATTTATTGCAGTTCAGTTTTTAGATGTTTTTGTATAGAAAACTTTTTCTGGTCTGCATTGGCACAAAAGGCTACTTACTGGGATTTTTATGCTTTGTTATCCAAACCCTCAAAACAATTGGGCATAATCCTCTGTTTTGTCCTGAAGCTCCATAGTGAAATTGCATGTTAGCTTGAGATGAATTTGTGATGGAATTGAAAGAAAATTGTTTCTTTCTGTTGCTCTTGCTATCTCTCACTCTGCCTTTAATAATGATGTTCTTGTTGTTTGGGTTTTTTTTCCCCAGTAAGTGTAAATTTCCACTCCACTTACCTGCAAATGTAATTTTTGTCAGCCTTGCATGTGCTGTTATTTCCTGTGTCTTGAACTTCTCAGCCCAGCTGCTTTTTGCCATTTATCATCCAGCTCCGTAATACTTAGTATTGCAAAACTTCAGTCTCCCTAGCTCTGTATTTAACACCAGTTGTTTTCTGCAATGATATAGTAAAAGTAGACAGTAGTATCTGATAGATGAAGTGTATGAAATTAAAAGCCTAGCAGAAAATGAGGAATGAAACAACTGCAATTACTATATAAAATGTATCATGTGAAAGGAAAGATGCCTATTAAATATTTATATTATACAAAACATTTATTACAGATACATCAATCATAAATATTTTGTGCTGTGCAATGCAAGTATGTCTGAATTCCAGATCAATTTATGAAAATATCTTTCTAATTCTATTGCCAAGATGCCCAATCTAGTTGATAAAAGAATATGAAGAATAAGCTAGCTAAAAGAAATCAGCTAGCCACCACTCTCTGGGGTTAAATTTATTTGTATATTTGTGGTGCTTTCCCTTCTACATATGCAAAATACCAAAAGTGCAAATTTAAGCATGGAAACACAATTAATATAGCACTTTTAAGTCTTCAAAGCCATTGCTGATTATTGTTACTAGATCAGCTTTTGTTTTAAATGCATAATTATATATTTATCACAGCACTTGTAATACAATCAGCACAATGTGTTACAGCACTGCTGTAATATACTGGTGAAGAGCTTTGTAAAAAATAAAATTAGTATCATAATAACGCATACTACAGTAGTAAGATTTCAGGCTGTAGTTACCTAATTATTTGTTTTAAACCATTTTGCAATGATAGCATGTTTTGAAACACATGATTTCAGGATAGAACTTGCTCATGCTCTGCTTATAAGGGGAAAGAAACCAGAAATGACCAAGAATAACAGCCCTCAAGCCCTTAGAAAGAAGAAGTTTTCTCGAGTTTTATCTATCCTGAAGAGTTTTGTTAAGTCCTGTGTTGATCCCTCGTTTTCTTTTGGTGCTGTATGCAGCATCATCCAGCATGAAGGAGCTCATGTCCCACCCCTGGCATGGTGTCAGCTCCAGGTATGAGCATTGGGATGATTGCATCATGTTGGTTCATCCACTGTCAAGGATGGGTGTCTAGATATTTTCTGTCTCCAAAGGAGAGGCTATTTACTTCTCTGCCTCTTGTCACCTTATTTTCCCTTCTTCTATTTTTAGATCTAAAGTCTCAGCTCAACAGCTTGAAGATGTTGTTGTCTCTTGTGTTGGAATCCAGGCAGAGAGAAAACACACAAACACACTGAAAAATACAGTTTGGGTCATTCTGGGAGGGAAAGAAGAAATTGAGGCGTCTTTTCTCTTTGGTTCCTGGGGCGTAATAATAATAAAAGAACAAAGCGAGCACTGCCAGATGTGCATGAAGACTTGATAATATGCAGGGGCTCCTGTGCCACCTAGCCATTTCATCTCCTGTAATCCTGACTGATTGCTGGAAAATAGAGCAGTGAAGTTGAGGGCTACAAAGCAACGCTACTCCCCCACATGTTTTCCCACAAGGAAAGGCACATTGCCTAGATGCTGAAGCCAAATCCTGTGGCCCTGAGGAAGGTCTGTGGAAACAGGTCCTGCAGGCTGTTCGCATACCAGTGCAAAGGGGCTCCCCGTCTGGACTGTTCCTCTCTCAAGTTCAAGAAATAAACTATATAACAAAAGCCACCACTATGAAAGGCAGCTACAGAATAAGTAAGTAAACAAAAAACAGTGAGTAAAATTTAAAAGTAACTAAATGAAGGAGTGATGAGCCTAATATAAAGCTCCTTTCTGCCAGTGGTGGCAAGGTCCGTGTTAGTATAAAGGAGGCAGCATCACCTACCCCAGCAGACAGGCGGGCAGGCTGCGGCACCCATGAACCTTCCTGCCCCAAGCAGCTGCAAGGGCAAAGCTGTAGTTTCCTCCAGGCAGAGCAACTTTGAGCAGCACCAGGACAGATCAGGCAAAGCAAGTAAAGAAGAATTTTGCTTTTTGCTTTTGTAAGATGATACCTAAGAAATTCCCCTGGGAATATACAGTTGTTTATCAGATGTGTTTTCGTCCAGTCTTCATTGGTAGAATCTGGATTGGTGCATTTTATGCTGCATGTACTCCTAGGTTCCTTTTCCCAGGGAAATTAAAATTATAAACTCATCTTTTGGATTTTTTTTCCCTTCAAGAATGAGATCCTAAATGAATGCTGCCCTGTCACTCAGTGCAAAGTAATTACAACATTTCAATTTTCATAAAGCAGTTTCTACAACATTTTTTGAAAGAGCTGCATTTGCAGCCAGAATAGAAGTGCACAGAAAAGATATTGTTACTAGAACTAGTTATTTGAAACGCCATGCAATTAGCTTATTTCCATATTGCCCATTTAATTTCAAATTTGCAGAGATATTCTTCAAAGAACGGTTTCTCATAATGAATTTATGACAGTTCTAGCGCATTCCACTTATGGGTCACTGCGTATTATATAGACATCAAAGTAAATGATTGCACAGAGTATTAATATTCTTTTTCTTCTGGAATACATTAAAAATGGTTTTGGTGGAAGATGAATTTTTTCCTCTAGTTAATTTTTGAAAATCTAGAAAATAAGTGGATGCTATTGATAAATATTCTTAGCAAGTCATAACATAAAAAGTAATTGCTCCAGGTACATTTCTTCAGACTAGACCTTGTTTCTGTCTTCACCCACATCTTGCCCAACTGAGAGGCAGAATGATATGATTTATAAGGCTCTTGATGAAAGCGATTTTAAAGTAGAAAACTTAAAAACTATAATGATATTTCTTTCTAAGCATATTAAAATAACAGTGCCCAGAAGCAGCATGTAATCATAGTCTTGCTATCATTTGCTGAGAAAAAAAAATAACCTAGTGAAGGTCTAATGCCCAGGAGCCTTGGGCATCTGTCCAGAGCAAATTTTCAGGACTGGCTTGCATCACTGGTGTAAAGGATTCTCACAAAACTTGCAGAGATGTTCCCATCACTTGTCAAAGCAGATAATTTTCCATTATTTTTATTATTTATTTTTATTATTTAAGAGCTTGAGTATCTCAAAACTTGAACTGAAACTTTAAGAAGGATGAGCAGTAAGATTTTGAAAGCTGTCAACAATAGAAGCTCTCTGTGTCCTCTGGTACTTGTTTTTCAACACCTTGCCTGGTAGGTGTTGATTATTAATTCTGCTGTTTTGGAACAGAAGATAAGATAATATGCAGGCAGAAATGAAGACACAAAAATGCCTAAAATCATCAAAGGTCACTGTCAGAGAATAAAGGTGGCAAATCCAGGCAGCTGTGCTGACTGCTAGCCCAAGAGTCCTGGGTGAGAGTACCACTGACCACTGCTGAGCCGCAGTCTCCTGTCCTCCTGCCTCCTTTTGATAATGGCAAGGTTAGAAGTTCACCCTTTTATCTGTTCCAAGTTAGTTATAGATGATACTATTTGCTCAAGCTTTCTTTTCAGGCATAAGACTCCTTCAGTTAAGGCAGTTGTGGAGAAAACATAATGCCCAGTTGTGGAGAAAACATAATGCCCAGAAAACATAATGTGGAGAAAACATATATCCGGTGAGATGATAGTTTCAGACTACTTAAGTACAAAGAGTTAACAAGCAAATTTATCCATAGATATTTCATTATATGTTTAACCATGCAGCCTTATTGATCTCTCAGTTTGAATATAGTATTGCACCCGGAAAAGAAGTTTCAAGGTGCTGAGAGACGGGATGTGCCATTTTAGACTCCAAACCAGTACTGGATTTACTGATTTTGATTTGTTGAAGCTGAGGTGGTTTTTGCTGCAAGCTCTTTATACTGTGGCTATCTTTTGCAGTGGAAAGTGTTTTCTTCTGTGAACTTTGCTAACTGATGTCTTTAAAACCAGTTGAGAGCTGAACTTGAAACCAGTCAAATGCACTACTGTCTCCTGTACATAAAATATCTCCAGCACTCAGTTCTCAGGATTTAATGCTCTGCAGTGGCTGGGGTCCTGTGACAGATGCTTCCTTCTCTCCTACCTTTATCCTGTGTTTCTTTGACCAGTGCCAGCACTTTGATCCCCTGGCCTGTTTATAAAGAAATGAATCTTTAAAGTGGTTTATAGTAGCTGGGAACTCAGCTTGATCATGCTGAATTATGATGGCTTTGTATACATTCAGAGATCAAATTTGAAGGCTAGGACTGTTACAAAAGGATGGGATTTGTTCATGTTTTTTGGGGAAGAGATTGCTTCTGCAGTCTTCTGAGGTTGGTGATGCTTTGATCTCAGATGCAGTGAAATAGATGATGCTTGACAGCTCTTGTGCAAAGCAGGCCTCAACATCTGTGTTGGATGTCTCTCTTGGGTGGAATTTAATGCATCTTCTTGAGTGACAGACAAGAAAGGTGGCATCTTCTGTGGCCAGCAGTGCTGCTAGGGGGAGTACAATCGAAAGCCCCATAAAGGAATCTGTATTAGCAGCTGCTGAAAGCAAGCGGGAGTTAAATGACTCATCCTAGGAAGAGGTTGGAGGGGAAAAGGAGAACGAGGAAAAACATGAAAGGTGGGCAAAAAGGGGGAAAAGGAGCAGAAACACTACAGGGAAAGGTGAGAAGAGATTCAGAGGGCTGTTACAGCCCTGAACTTCCCAGCTTGCCACAGCTGAGCAGAGACATGCTTCCCATGGGTAATGGGGCATCCTAAGTAGCCCATAGGGCTACCTTAATGAGACATACACCTCATAGGAAATGCATAGGAAAACACACAGGTTTTCTTCAGCAAAGGTAGCATACCACCAGCCAGTGTTCTACTTGGTGTTAAATCCACATAGCAGTAGCTGAGGGCACTCATCAGCTCTAAAAACAGTTTTGATGTGGCCTTTCTGATGTAGGTGGGAGCTTATTCATAGCTTTTCTTTCCAGGTGTTTTGTGAACATTCTGGTGACTTTATGTTATCTCTCCCAGTTTAATCCAAGAGGGATTGCTGTGGTCAGACCCAGTGTGTCCTGTATAAGATGGGTCACATCCTGTGTGTCTGTGCTTCATTCTGGTGGTCTTCATTCTGTTCACATCAGTGCAGAGCCTTTCAACAAGCAGGTGTGAGCTTTTGCCATGGACAGCGTGTGATAGCAGCATATTGCATAATCTAGATTTGTCATTATTTGAAAATGAGAGTTTTCTAACTAATCTTGAACAAATGAACATTATCAGTTTGAATTTGCTGCTTTTCTCTTAAAAGCCCTATTTCTCCTCTGTTCTAGGATTAGAAAACCAGGAGCTCCCAATTTTGCAACACTATTGTTTTGAGACTCTTGCATTTTGTCTCCTTTTTTACATAAGCAATGTCATTTTCTTCCTCTGTCCAATCCATGTGAGAGTTTCTTCATCACCTAAATCATTTTTGCATGCTTTCACATCGCCCCTCCCCCTATATTTATTATTTAGTAAGAAATAGAAAAAAAATACTTTTAGAAGTACATAGAGTAGAAGATCAAGAGTAAGGAGTACTCACAGGAATAAAAGTTGTAGCAGGAGAGAACTAATTATTTAACTAATGTTCAAAAAGACAATGCCTGTTGTACTGAATGGGTATGAAATGTTATTTTCCTGTTTCAATAGTCACTGCTTTTGTTAAGTTTTCCACCTGTTAGGCAACTGTATGCTCACATTGTTACTGAGCTGGAACATTTTCCACTGCTGCATCAGTTGTTTTGTGTTTGCTTGCTTGATATTTTGATTGTGCTTCATCACAATACGTGAACTAAGTTGGTAAATATTTAAAATCTGCCATGGAGAAAATGGTGGTATTTAGTACAAAATTATTTGAAAGCACTGCGGACATCTTAAAGTGGATTTTTTTTATTATTATTTTTTTTTCTTTCTTTCTTTTTTTAATTCTCCCTGGGAAATGAGGGATCTCTGCAGGGGCTGGGCTACCCAGGCATTTTATCAGTTTAGGCTTGCTGGGACAGTGCTGCAGTAAAGGCCACATGTGGGCGGAAGACATAATGATTTAATGATGTCTCCTCTAGAGAAAGTGGAAGAGAACTGGAGGTGGCTGTATTAACCGGCTTCTTTAGCTGTTTAGCCGTAATTACTGCATACTTGGGGTGACAGGTTTGGCAAATCCAGGTCTCCCCAAGAGACCTCAGAAGGCACTTGCTCGTTTGTACTTTGACTGCCGTGCATTTTGGGACCGTTGAGAAGTTAACATTCTTCAGCCTACATTGACCTACCTTGCTAAGGGGATTTACTGGTGCCAAGGCTGGCACCGCAGAAATCTCCAGGGCAGTGTGAAGCCATGGAATAATCCACAGTGAGGGAGGCAAGTGAACTAAGATGGGGGATTTATTCCCAGTGGTGGATGAAAGCAAGGTCATGTAAGCTATGCACACATAAAGGGGAGACCAACGACATTTCTGGTGTTCTTGAGATATTACTGATGCCCTGTACAGCCCAAGCCCCACTGCACCCCCTCACAAAAAAAAAAACCCAACTAGAAACATGATAGACCTGTGAAGGGGAAGGGGCCAAAATTAAGGTGATGCTTGCAGGCTCTTTTTTAAAATATATTAACTGAAATTGAAGGATTTTTATTTTTCTTTTTGTAAATGAGAAACTTTTTCAATTGTATTGTTGTTTCTGTGATGCCTGCAACATGGGTTAGGCACTTGCCAAATACAGTCAGCATAAAAAATTGTTAATCTTGTGAAGCTGATGGTGGCAGCTTATGCTTCTGTTTTAAATGGAGTGATAGGCACTGGACTTGGGACTGTGTGAACTTCAGGGGTTCTCATTTCCTCTGCATCCGTAAACTCCCTCTCCAGCAAGTGATGGGGCACTGCTGATGCTTTTGGCATTGCTACGAGTTCTGGCTAGTCATTGTGAAATTCCCTGTGTTGGATATCTGCCTCCACTTGAACTAGAAATGCTTCAGCTGCTTCTAAGGATGAACAATGAGCATATCTGTCCATCTGTACTATGTATGCTTAAACCAGGGCTAGAAGGGTCTTAGTCTGATATTTTTTATTTTTTAACTATAATCTTGCTTTTCAGCTTCAGTTGTTCCCCTTTGCTTTTGCAGATAGCTAAGACCAGCTGCTCTGCAGGCAGCTGAGAGATTCAAGTACGTACGTTGGAAGGGATTTCCACATTTCAGCTGGTGGAAAGAGGAAAAGAAAATTGGATTGGGAGAAGGGGAATGAGTATGGGATTATAACCTTCACAGGTTCAGGGGGTTTTTTTTGTTGGTTGGTAGGTTTGGGTTTTTTTTTTACTACTTAAGTCAGGGAGTAAAAAACCCTGTGAAAATAAATTTATGCTTGTAAAAGCAAGCAATTTGATATTATGAAGATGCTGTGCAGATAATCAGACTCTTGTGCATACACAGGATGGTGCAGTTTGGAGTTACTGTAGGTATGTTATAAAATAAATCTCCTGTAAACGTGAATAATTTTAAATGTGAAACACTAGTTTTCACAGATAACAAAGTAATACTGAACTAAGCTAATATGCACCTTACCAAACAGTCTTGTGTTTGTTCTCACTGGGAAGAAAACATTTTTTGACTTTAAATTGCTCCTTGCTCCTGCAAGAGCCATTATTAGAGTTCAAATACAGCTCTCCGGTGCTTCACTTTCATCTCCTACACTTGATCTGTGCAAACCGCGCTGGCTGCGTACTTCTCATATGTAATCTTTCCATGGGATAGCATCAAAGACAGGCAGCTTTAACTAAAATAAGCAAGCTGCTGGATAGTCTATGCATGGGAACACAAAACCAATGTGTTTTAATAACGTAATAATATTATGATTGTGTGTGCACATATATATATTTAAACGTAGCAGCCCCTGAAGGCAGTAGCTGGGAATCAAAAGCAGCTGCTCTGCCTGCAAACACAGCATAAAGGGGCTCATATATTACCAATTCTTCCCAAAAATTTTGTCTAAACCAGCACTTTTATTCCAAAATCTGTGTACTTACAGGGGAGTGACTTAGGGGTAAGTTTCCAAACTCCAAGGTATTAAAAGCCAAGGCAAAGGCATGCTATGCAGCACAATGTGCTGCCATCCTATACCCCCAATATTTGAATGTCAGACCCTGTGGTGAGAGAGGACAGTTTGGATGAATGTGTGGGGGAGCACACCATCAAGCTGCCCCTTTCCTTTCTCCTTTAGCCATTCAGAGAAATGTAGCTGCTATAAGAGAAGAGGGACAGATTTGACTGTGAGGTGTGGTGGAAAGTAGGGGATGACTTCAGGGTTGGAGAGATGCTGGTAACATTATGCTGGTGAAACACTGTGGGTTTACCAGATTGACTTCTCTTTATAGGTTTGGAGAGCACACTGCCTTAGCAAGCATACCTGAGCTGAACATAGGAAATCCTCAGCCCTTTCTCAGGTGACTGGTGGGGTTCTTAAATAACTGGCTTCAAGTTGCTTCATAGCCTCTGAGTCAAGGTCAAATCATGCTTTATTTTTTATAAAGGCTCAGCTGAATGCACAAGTTTAGCAGCATGTATATTTGTGGGATTTGTTTCTTCTGGAGATCTCCCGGCTCTCTAAGTTACTCTGTCCTGCCCAGCTTTTCCAAAGATTAACATCTGTATGGGAACACTGTTTCTGGAGCAATGTTTACACTCATTTCCTTCCTAGGGAAAACGTTCAGCAATGAAACAGGACTTAGGCAGCGCTGTGGAAGTGGTGACGGCAGATGCAAGGACAACGTGGCATGTCTTTCCAAAGTACAGCTTGTTCTTAGGGGGTTGTGTATTGAGTTTTCTGCAGAAGCCTTCTACTGTTCTACTGAGCTAAAGGCATTGCTCCGCCTTGCAGCAAACCCAGCCACAGCTGGCCGCCAGCCAAGCCTTTGCTAGCCACAACCTGCGCACCATGTAACTCCTCTAAGAATAGTACCGGTGCTCTTTAAAAAAGGTCCCGTCCTCCCTGCCAGAAGATTTTAGCAATGCATTGTTTTCATCCCTGATCCACAGAGGGGGAGTATGGAAGGGATTGTTTTCCCCCCACAACAGACGGTGTCCGTTGTTTCGCCTATGCCTATGTGTTGAGCTATTGCTAATGTGGAGAAATATTTTCGGACTTAATGTAGTGAGTCAGGGCTTAGCCAAAAATTGGTCATGGGATAGAAAGCATACAGATTGTCTGTTACTCAGTGTCTAGTTTCAGCGATTTCAGAAACATGAGCAATTTCTCAACTGATGTTAATTAGACTCATAACTCTTTCTGAGATGATCTAAGGCAAGGATTAATTATAAAAGTTTCTCGGTGTTAGAACATGTTTCTTTAGTTAAAGTTTGGCATGCTTTTGTTTTACGATTAGCATGAAAGAATTTTCCCTTGCTTAAAATCCCTAAATACACCATTCTATCTTGCTATGTAAATAACTGTATTTATGAGTTTATCTAAACAAATCTAACTATTAAATGGGAAAAACACATAAAAGGCCCAAGAGCTACCAGGCAGTTCAAAGGCTTATTGAGTGGACTTGCATATTCCTTGTGGGCTTGGTTGTGTTTTGGAAGCTGATCTTCTGGATGTACTTGATTTCTTACTTAAATAAAACACACTATAGATTATTTTCCTATCTTAATTTAAAAAACAAATAAAAATAGGTGACCTGAGTAAATGCCCTTACATGCTTCTCCTTTTGTCTCCATAGACAGGGGCTTTACCAGGGCCAGCTCAGTGGAGTCTTAATGGAGATGGGGATCCAGTAGTCCCATGTTAAACTGCCTCCTCGGTTGTATTTCGTTAAAATTATCTGTAGAATCGTGAGGGTGTGAAAAGAGCCAGTTGGCATCAACTCATAAGTTTACCTTTTAGAAAACCTAAATCAAAGTGGTCAAATGACTATATGGAAGGCTAGGTTGGACTTGATGGTATACATTCATTAAAGGCTGGATGAGATGACGTGTCTTCTCTGCACCTTCTTTGTCTACTGTGCTCATTTTCCAGGGGGTAAATTTTAGCAGATTCTTATGGCAGAACATCAGAGTGTTCCCAGTTAAGGATTCCTGCACCAATGTGGAAAACTTGGCCAAGTTTTCATTTTGTTCACTTTTTTTACTCCGTAAAGCTCTTTTCTTTCAGTTAAGTCACATAGCCAAGTAGTGATGTAAGTTTTTTGGTATCATACTTCTGTGGGTGCTTTAAAACAGAAGAGATTCAAATCTAGATCCTATGACTGCTGTGTTTTAAGTTGGGGGGGCATGTGTTTTGGTGTTGTTTTGTTAAGGGGTGGGGGGGTTCTTTGTTGGTAGGGTTTTGTTTTTTGTTTTTTGTTTTTGAGGGTTTTTTTTAGACAGACATTGCAGTAGCCTGTCTTTGAGCTCAGGTAATGTAATAGAAAATCACCGGGAATTTTGGCTTGTAATAAATTCAGACTTAGATTCTTATCGTATGTTAATGTTTTTAATAATCTGACACTACAGATCTCCCTAGTTTTATAGCCTATACTTATGACTCCTGCATTATGTATGCTGATGATTACTATGCAAATGTAAGTTATTAAATTGATTTTATGATGGTGGCATAGAGCATAAAGCTGAGTTCACTTAAGGAAATAACATATAGCACTAAAATAATAAAAAAGTATTTTGTGTTATGTTGGGTGACAAACTGCGGAGGGATTTGTAATTCAGCTTTCCCTTGACACCTTTTTGTGAAATGATGCTCTAGCATCACTCACCCTCCAGTCCTCAGTGTCCCCAGACTTGGCCCAGTTACCAGTGAAACAGAATGTATTGGATCCACTTTGAGTTTATGGATGGTGACAGATTAATTTGGAATGACAGATTACAAATAAGCATCATGGCCACAGTCTGAATCCTAAGAAAGTGATGTACGGCTGGTGCAGAATGATAAAAACTTTTATCAAGGGAACAGGTTAATTAACTATTCTTGATTAAACTAGTACACCATGTGAATTTAATAGCTTGTCTTCAAAAGCAGAATGTGAAATTGCTTATTACTTTGGTGTATCTTTCTGGCAAATTGTGAGCTGCCAGAGGTTCTTCGTGATTAATTGAGTTTAGAGGAACTTAACACTAGAGTGGGAGACACCAAATAATTACTCTGCTCTTGCTTCAAGCTCATTGCCTTATGTGAATAAAGAAGTTGTCAGGAACAAAGTCATAGAAGTGGACTAAGAATGGGATCAATAGCTGTAAGGAAAGGAAAGGCATACTGGGATTGTGAAGCAGGGACTTCAGCTGAATGCCACCATCAAAATGTTGGGTAGTGAAATAGTTAACAACATTGCCATTCAAACTTCCAAGTTAATGGTCAAGCTGTACGTCATCCTGGTTGTTGGGGTCATTGTAGATATGGAGAACAGAAGTTCATTGTGTCTCACTTCTGTCACCTTTTAGGTTGAATAGCTGTAGTTCATGAAGGGTTTTCTTGATGGTCATCCTTTGTGTAGATCTAGTTGCTCTTGTGGTTCTTTGAGACCTTCTTGGTGCATGATGCCTTTTACATGCATCAGTATGATGCTTGTTTTTCTTTGAAAGAGCATGATATTGATGGCTCTTGTTCAGCTAGCTTCTAGATCCTGTTCAGCAGAATTACTACATAAGCTGGTGTTTCCATGTTATATATATCCAGTTGGTTATTCCTGCCAAAGTCCTATACCTAGCACTTGGGCCCTGTTTGAATTATGTCCTGTCTTTTTCAGTACATCTCTCTGATTTGTCAGAATAACTTTTAATCCTGCAAAGCAGAGTCCATCCTGACTTGATGCTCTCTGTGGTTTTGGAAAGCAGTCGTAGTCTCCACTTCATTATTATTCATCGTCTCTGCCCATGGGAGGGGGGTTGATCTTAAGGTCCTTTCCAACCCTAACTGTTCTATGATTCTGTGATCTCAGTCCCTAATGAAAATCCAGCTGCAGGACAAAAAAAATCTTGCTTGACGTATTCTTTCATTTTAACAATGTGCCATTGTAAACTACCTTCTGCATGGCTTCTCAGTCAGCTTTGCACTTATCTTAGAGTGCTTTCAACTAGCAGGTCTAGACAGACGTGATTTTCCTAACTTGTTTATGAAAATGCCCAGGGAGATGGTGACAAAGCTTACAAAAATCAAGATGTATGACACGTTCACTGTAACCAGTATAACTGAAATACAGTATTTACGTTAATGTGAGTTTGGTTCTTTTCTTTTTTCTAAACCAAAGTTTCAAGTACTGATAACTTACAACGTATTTTCCATGTAAAGGTTCTCCTTAAAAATACTAATACCACAGAATGGATATTTTCTTTAAAATACAAGCTTAGGTTGTGAAGCGTAATTGAAAGGCAAAGGGTGAATTTTGGAAGCAGGTTTTATTGCTGCAGAATGAAGAGCATTGTATGCCTTCATTATACAACGCTTCAGTATTAGTCAAAGCTCAGACTCAGTCTGATCAATTTAACACAGGTGTGTAACTAGTGAGCTTTATCATTAAACAATGTCAAAATGAGCTTGAAAAAGAGTCATCTTTCAAATAATATAAAAATCGTGCTATACATACCTTTCAGAATCAGTACCTCCGACATATTTACACTTGAACTCATCTGGAGAACCTTCCCGATTCCAATCAGAGTTTTCAGGGCATGTTTTCTCTGTAAATAGGTAAATATGCTATCCGGATGAGTGAGCATTGCTGCTCCTTGAAAGTAAGGTGGGTGAAAAACATGATCTTGCAGCAGCTGTCCTAACTTTGAGAATAGGCAGCTGCACACCTGTGACTGATTTAAGATGAAAAATCAGGGTTTGCTCCTAATTTTTTCCTGATCCAAGATGAATTAAGTTTCTAAGTTTTTGCAATTTCCTAATTTGTTAGGTTTATACACTGGATCTTATCTTGACTAGAATTAGAGAAGGTCTGAGTCCTGAATAAAACAGCAGAGGTATGGTTTCTTTGATAGATACTCATTCTTCCTGGTACCCTTCTCCTGGGAACAGGGCTTAGTGCAACAGGTAGGCTTGCTGAAATTAATAGAGCTAGCTGTGGCTGAAGATATTGCACCCTACAGTACGTAAATATAAAGCCCTGACTTCTTAAGGGCCTGTCTGCGCCAACACATTTTTCTTGGAGATAGATGCATTGTAGAAGCTGCATCTGCAGTTACACCTTATTACAAGACACCATTGTTTTGATTTCATGAGTGCTTTGAAAAAATCAGCAAAATCCATTAATACTGTGGTCGGTGAACTCATCTGAAATGGCCTGACAACACTGTTATTTATACGTAGTGGAAAAATCGATAAATTTCATCCAAGGTAAAACTGCCTGGCTCTCTAAAGGAGAAGACTGCCTCCATTGCTGAAGACTGGAAATCATTGCCTCATGCTAATTGAATAGCATCCAGCAGTTGTGTGGCTGAATCTTCTAGACTGATTTGACTCAGGGGGACTGAGTATCTAAATGAAGTGTATTTGTCATGCTGCCGTCCTACAGGATTAAGATCACATGGATTCATTTGATCTGCTGCATTCCAACAATATTAAATAAGTCCATTTTTTATTGTCCTTTACACCTTGTATTTTCCTGGTTATGGAAGTCCAGCAACTTGCTTTTTGGAAACTGAGCCGTGATATGACAAATATTTCTGGCCAGTATTTCTAGCTCTGGCAGGGCTTGGAGAATTCTTGGCTGGCTTTTACAGTAGGCTGATAGCTTAGACCAAATATAACAAGAGACAGAGTACAGCATGTAGAATTAAACCATGTTGCTCATTATTGGATTGGTTTCTTATCTTGAAATTATTCACTATATTCTGGGTTTTGTGATAAATAGTCATTCTAAAATGTTTTAATCAATACTTAGATGTTAAACAGTTTTAAACAAAACATTTAGAAGATCCTTTTGTCTTTCAGCAAGATAATTACACTGTGAAATTTATGTTCATAATTCATTTGGGAAGTCCAGTTTATTGAACCTCTGTGATGTAGAAGTTATCCTGATATATCTATGGTTTCTCCTCTAAAACCTTCTTTGTAGCCATGTCAATGGGCCCTACTTATAATCACACAAAGACACAAGTGGCATAGTTCAAAGTCTTTGCAAAAGTACCTCATGGGTAGGAGGAAAGGAAAGGAGAAGGCTAATGTGAATGTAAATCCATGAATCGACCACAATAGAGACATATTTGTTCCTGCTCACAGTAGCATTCATACATAAGTAATTAAAGGCTGACAAGGTAAGAGTGGGAACAGGGGAGAACAACTAACAATGTGCAGCTTTCTGAGGAGGTGAGCTTTGTGGTGGTAGCCAAGAGAGGGGGAAAGTTTCCCTTGGCCATGCCACTTCCCTAGTGCTTTGGCTTTGGCATGTGGCGAGCTGCACAGCCATTTGAGTCAGTTGATGAATGAGCCATGGGAAAAAGACTTAAAATTGTTTTGTTTTTTTCAAACAGATCAGTGAGTTAATAGGACTCCTTACAGGGCCAGACAAGTCTGAGTCCTAGCAGAAGGAACATAGCAGAAGTGCATGGCTGGGACCCTTTTAGTGGCAGACCTCAGTCAAATAGCCATCAATTTACTATGTAACTGCACTCTTAATGAGAGAAAGACTTACCAAGAGGTCAGTAAATACCTTTCAATATTGATAAATATTCTCTGAGCATGTATTGTGTTATTAATGTTAGCCAGAGTTTCTGATTGTTCCAGGAGAGAATGTGCTGAATGTCCATGTAGGCAGCTGTGCCTGGCCAAAAGCCACCCTCCCAGCAAGCTCAGCTAATATTAATTGAAAGTGATTTTAAGCTCCAGGAATTTGGGTCTTAAACTAAACTCTGAATTTGAGGATTAGGAGGGGACCACCTAATCTTCTAAGTGTTTGTCTTCCCAGCTAAGCCTTGACAACATCCTGAGTGGTCTCTGACCTGCTGGCTGGTTAGCAAATTGTTTAATGTGCCCTTTCAGAAGTGAGCGAACCAGGGAAATAGCTGGGCACCATCTCAGTGTGGAATTGATATAATCACAGATAGTTCACTTGGTGCTGTCTGAGCGGCAGGGAAGTCCCTAGATGGGTTGGAGAAGAGAGACCGTGGACACAGAAGTTCGTGTTTGAGGCAAGGGCATCTGTAAGCAAGTGCACGCCAGGCCACTATGTTTGCTGAGGCAAAGGGGCAAGCCCTTATACGTAGTAGCAGAAAGGTTTTAATGGTCCTAAACTTTAATAGGGTGGTGCAGTGTTACTACCCACTATTTATAGCTGCAAGTTTAGGGTGATGTGTGGCTGCCTGTCTTTCATTTGGAAGAAATGAGTAGAGGAATATTAGCTGAAAGGAGCGTGTTTCCTTCTGCTCATTACACTCAGTTGATCCCCACTGGCTTAGGTGAGGTTTAAGTATCATAAAATATGCCCCCATCTTGTGGTCCCTCATCTGTTGTTTTCCCTTTTTTTCTCTGGTGAAGGTTATTTTATCAATTCTGCCTATACATAGCACAGGCTTTTTGAGCTGGCCTCCATGCTGTAACTGTAGCTGGTTGGTTGGCTGTCTTCCCTTTCAGCTTGCTTTCCCTGCATGCGTTACCCAGCTGTTTTAAACATCCATAGCAGTGTTGCAAAGAGTCCTTCCAGCATCAAGTCATTTGTTGTCATCATGATGTTTAAAAGCTGCAAAATGAGTCTTCAGCACATGTGGTTTTATGCTAGAAGAATCATGAAGACCATAATTCAGGAGGGCAGCATTATGGGCATGTGCACCATTGACCTAAGGAGGATTTAGGCACCTTCATGAAATGAAATGGGCCTTTAAGTGCTTTGCAGATCCAGGAGCAAAATGTGCCTAGGTTAGAGTTTGTGTTGGGAAAACTATTAACAATGTTTGAGAACATGATTTTTTAGAGATGTGCTGCATCACATCCCATAGCCTAAGTAGTGTGGGAGGCTGTGCTTTTCATGAAGAGTCAGGGAATGCGAGCAATTCTGCATTTCACTGATTGATAGAGGAAAAAGTGATCCTGACACACAGTTCATGCCTCAGTTTGTTTTAAAACTGATTTTGCAATCCATCAGGTTGAGAAGTTTTGGGTAAGCATTGTCAGATTGGCTGCCAAGTGTCAGGCACGGTATTTTCAGTTGTCTTTGTAAAAGTTACATGGTCCGTTTGTTGGTGTTCCTTGTAGAGTCAATAAGCCTGCTTGAAGGTCATGCATGTGCCTTGCTAGGTCATGATCTTCTGGAACTTGCTATGTCTCTAGTCTGTTTTTAACAGGTTACAAAACGTGGGCCAGAGAAAGGCCAAGGAAGGAGTACATATCATGAGTCTCTGCTATGGGTTGTTCAAAAGTTGAAAGTATTGACAGAACAAATGACTTAATATTGAACACAGGTATAGGATCTGCAGAGAGCCCTGATCACTGTGTCTCTTCTGCTTTTCGTTTTGCTGGAAAGATGAGCAAGTGAGAAATATTAATTACAGCTCACTGATTTTTATTTCAAAATACATTTTGTTTGCTAATGTTCTTAGTAGAAATCAGGGAAGATTCTTGGCCTGTTGCAGCTGCTGTGCTTTTATATGGCTCTCAGTCTTATAGAAAAGCAGCAGGGCTTTTGGTGACTTTAATAAAATTATTTTTGCTGTTAGGATCATATCATTGATGAATTGTTTGAATTAAAGTTCTCATTATCACATAAGATTCAACATGGAGTTAAGTAAGTGTAGGGAAGTAATTGAATGCTAATACTACAACACTGCAGTGAAAAATTAGGTGCTATTTCCATACTAAATTCTAGTTTTCTCCTTGTTCTAAGTACCGTGCCTATGAACGTGCATTGGAGTATACTTCAGACTTAGGCAGAAAGCTTTTGTGTTTGGCAGTGCTAAATCTCTTGGTAGTAACATGCCAGTCCATCATTTTCTGAACATTCCAGTGATGGGACAATCCTATTAAGTTTTAGAGGTCAAAGGCAGCCAAGTGGTATGCCACAATTGATATTGCCAATGCTTAACACCAGAACAACCAACAATGGATAAAGCTGCTAAGATTGAAGTGGCTCAGATGGACTTAGATTAGCAATTACACATCTTTCTTTCCCCTCCTCGGGTGGTCTACCTGTGAAGGAGACATTCCCTTACCTTCCCAGCGCCCCCCACCAGACGACCCATATTTACATGGAATGCACCATCATCGTATGCGCATTCATTGGCAGCAGTAACCTGGAATGACATAGTACTACCAACAGTGGATGAAATGATTCATAAACTCCGAGAATTCCAAGACAATCGAAAGAATGTAACTCCCACGGGTTGAGATAAGAACAGTCCAGTAACTAAGGTATAACACAAACCACTACTGCCACCACCAGTAATAATAATGATAAGGGAAATAACAAGAGAAGAGAATACAACCGCTCACCACCCGCCGACCAATACCCAGCCTGACCCCTGGCAGTCCACTAGCCCTTCCAGGTAACTGCCCCCAGTTCATATACTGGGCATGACGTGCTGTGGTGTGGAATACCTCTTTGGCTAGTTTGGGTCAGGTGTCCTGTCTCTGCTTCCTCCCGGCTTCCCCTCCTCCTACTGAGAGACCAGGCAAGGTTGACAGCTGCTCAGTTTCCTCTGTCTTCTTTGCACTTACCTGACTTGAAAAGAAGATAGAGTGTGCATTAAAACTTGGCATCTGCAAATGGCTGGAAACCAATTTATAGACTTGAAAGCTAGCTTTGATTAGAAACAGCCAAATTGAAATTATTTAAGAATGCCTGTTTTGCTTGTTCATGTGAATTTTGTTAATTCTAGGAAGACCTGTTGGACTGTGAGTCATGGAACATGAAGATATTTTACTTTCTGATAATTCTGTTAGCATCAAATATTTTTTTTGTTAAATAATCCAAGGGATGAGGCTGGAAGATAGCTCATCTCTACCAGCTTTTTGGCTTCAGAGAGATCTTGAGTACTGTACCAAAAATTTTATGTACCCATTAGAGAAGCTCAGCTTATTTCTTCTTCAGCATTTATTTACTTAATTTTTTTGAAGTGCAAATGCACAGTTTACAGATGTCCCCTGTATATGTGGTAATAAAACTTGATGATATTTCAGTGGCAAACAATGATTTACAGTAACAAAATGAGTACATTCAGAGAGAGCTTGTAGAAGTCTGAGAGGTTTGAACAGGAGCTGCCTCTGGTTTTGGAGTTGGGCTCTCTTATCCCCACATATATAATCTGACCTGCTTTTCAAAATAAACGTGCTTTCCTTTTTTAGGGAAACCTCAACAGTAAAAATAGTTGGTAGAACCATGTCCATTTGCTTATGAGTCTCAGATAGGGCTGCTGCAGGCAGAGAAATGCCATCTCTGAATACAGTAGATTAACCTCGCTGGTTTGAGATAACTGCATTAAAAACAGGAACTTCTCTTGCTCTTAAATATGGCAGTGCATGTGATACATCCTGACTTCAGCTAGGCTTTAAATACTGTGACTGAAATTGGAAATGTGCTCTGTAGGAAAGATGTAGGCAGATAGGAAAGAGCCCAAAGGGGAGTGACAAGAATAGGAGGTTTAGCAAACGTAAGCTGTAATGGAAGATGGAAAGAATTGATTTGTTCAGCCTAAAAATATAGAAAGAAACGCAAGTCACCCAATATATAAAAGGTTGCTTTAAAAAGCATGACAATCGGGTTTTTTTCTGTGACCACTGAGGGATGCAAGAAGACATCAGGCAAGGATTTAAGCTTGGCAGTAGGATAAACATTTGAACTTTTAGGGAAGTGTCAGAATGAAAGACAGACTGTTGAGAAAACCTGCAGGATAAGAATTTGGAGAATAGGTAAGACAAATCTGTTGAAGTGGTTTGGATACATGCCCTCCAGTGATGCAATTAGGTGATATTTTGAAATATCTTCCAGTCGTGGTGGTTGATACCATGTAACGCTTTCAGGAGATTAATCTTGTAGAGTTTCCCAATGCTATTTCACAGTCTAATCAAGGAGCCACTGAAATTTTGTGGGTGTGTGAAGGATCCATCTCTGGCCAGCCTGATATTGTACAAGACTTCCTTTTCCATAGCTAATCTCTCCCAAGAGAGCAGAAACTGTATCCCAGCACTGGCCCGTCTCATGGCTATGCCACTGCTGGGACTGATGCCTTCCTCAGCTGGTACTGATACTTGCCTCGAGAAAAGATCTGCTGCTTTCTGGAAAAGGAGGGGTAAGCTGATTTTGAGTCTTTTTCATGTCCTCTCTCACCTATAGGGGTGTCCTTGCAGAAGGTGAGATGATGGACACATAAAAATCAGAGTGGACAGTAAAGGCCATAACATACATAGTCATTTTGGGACTCTTAGGTACTGGACCTCTTAAATGTTGGACATGAGTATTTCCAGGCCTGTTACTGGAATTTAACAGGTAGTTCTTCACCCACTATTGGCTTGAATATCTTCCTCTAACCTGCAGCATCTTTAGCATCAAAGCTATTTTTATACATCCTTGATGGAATATATTTACTTATTGGTGCCTCTTTTTGCTGACACTGAGGAGACATGCTTATTTTATCTGCTCTTTTTTCAAGGAAACTTTAAAGAGATAAACACTTAAAGCCCAGCCTGCATTACTGATTTAAATGGCTTATAAAATTTTTAAACTGTTAATGATGTCTGTCTTTCTGATGTATATGATATCTATTCTCAGTATTACTCTCTGAAAAATTTGCTTGGAGAATCCAGGCAAAATCCATTCTTACACATCTATGTACTGGAAACTCAGTAAGTGAGCAGGCTACTACATTCTTTGTGACATAATAATAATTCTTTCTACTATTCAAAAGTAACAGACAACCAACCAATGAAAAGATGTTACAAAATACATAAATCAGATTTAAGGCTTCTCCTGCAGCCGTAATACTTTTCATATGTGTCATAGTACATATAGAATCATAGAATAGTTAAGGTTGGAGAGGATTGTATTTAGTAATACTCAAACTGTTATGTTCTTTAAAATGTGTATTTTATCCATGCTTGCTGAAATTTGCGATGTAGCAAGAACTATAACTTCATTCTTTCAGGTCTTAAATCTTACATTTGTGCAAATTTGAGAATTAATGCAAATAAAACAGACTTCAAGAGGAGGAAAAAAATAGACATTGAAAATATGTTCCAGCAATGGCATTTACATAATTGCAGTCTACCTGACTTCTAAATATTTGAACCTTGGACAGTGCTGAGAGAATGAGAGCTCATTGTAGAGGTTTCTTGCTGGTTGAAACAGGCAATAATACATTTTTTTCCATTTGTCAGCCACACAATTCCGCAAGTGAGAAGTACAGTTAGCAAGCAGTGTCCATCTGTACCGCGTGTAGCTCATGATGTGCCACGTACTCAGAGGTGTTTCCGTGATGTCGGCCTGTGGGAACTGGAAACACATTGTGGGAATAATGGGTGTGAGAATGCTTGCATGTTAGTGGGACATATGAAGATGGTTGTATTTATGCACTTGTTTTATGCCTGAGACTTATCCCTGTAGGCTGTTAGTGCCCAAAACCTTCCTGATGCAAATATATTTGTATTGATAAGTAGTGCTACTCTCAGTTTTCTGTCATCTCACTTCTCAGGTTTGCTTCAATCAAAATTTCTTGCTACCATTTTATTCTGTCTACTTTTGGCTTAACTGTGTCTTTTAATTTCCACCATTTCTCCTAATTAGTTCCAGTTTTCCTCCTCTCTTAATTGTAAACAACAAACCTAGATTTTTTCTTTTATTGCTTTGCCCTGTTCCATCCTTTGTAAACTTCAGGTTTGAACAAGAAGGGGAAAGTATCTTTCATTTATCCTGCAAAATTCTCCATTAATACTGGGTTAATGAGACACCTCTATTGTCCTAACATCTAGGAGGATCTCGGTGCTCTTCATGGGACTGCTTGCCTGCAATAAATATAGTCAAACTTTCAGTTTACGGACAAAAGCCAGGGACTCTGCAAACTCTTCAAGAGGAGACACCATCAACATGCTGTTGTTTTGCAGATGAAGAGAAGCAAGTGTTATTTTTAACATCTCCTCAAAGTGGCTGTTTGATGGTCACCTTCTTTTTAATAAGCCCAGTCTAAAATGTACCCTAAAACTTAGTATTAAGGCAACGAGGTAGCATATGTGCACATGGGGAGTCTTGGTTTGTTTTGACAGTGCAGGAAGAGTTCTGGAGGCTTCTCTTGCATGTGTCTTATGTAGAGGCATCTCTCAGGGAACTGATTTTACAAAGAGTAGAGCATGTGTAGAGCATGTTCCAAAAAACGGCTGAAAAAGTTCAGGTTTGCCTTTAGAAAACCAGCTTTATAAATCACTACAGCTGCTGAAATTTTAGGCCCAGCTAATTAAAAAGCCACAAAACTGGGTGCATCTCATTCTCCAGATATGTTCTCTTGTATATATTTGAAAGGCATAAAGCTTTTCAAAACCATCCCAATAGAAAAGCTTTGCAAAAATTGTAGTAGCAATAAGCTGCTTGACATTCCAGCAAAGTGCCTTCTTGAAGCAAAAACTAATGGATACATGCCTTGCTGCAGGCCAGCTGCATAATACACTATGTTACTCTCAAGACTGTCTATACCATTTATTCCTGGCTATAAATGTTTTACAGACTTCACGCAACACTGTTGTTTCATGCTTAATGCCATGTTCTTTCCACTTGGTGGAAACAGCCTTCAGGAGACACGCATGAAAAATTAATAGCATGAGTAATATGTACATTTACTATAAATAACTATATTTTTGTAAAAGCTTGTTGAGCAAGAGAGAATAATTTATGACACAGGCTTAATAAGCAGAAACTTAATTTTTGAGCTAGGTTTTGTTGTCCAGGGTGGCTGTACAATCCAGAAGAGCGACATACCTGCAAAAGAGCAAGGTTAGTTGTGCTTTCTGTTGCCAAGTGCCCCTGAAGTTTCCTCAAAAGTCAGTCTAGTCTTGCCAAGTTATCAGTAAAGCAGTTTTTAATTTTTATCCATCTATTTTTTATTTGCTAGATAAAACTTTCAACCACTCTGATATACCAATGCCATTAAAGATCTGGTATATTAATGAGAGTTGGAGAGCAGGTTTCCTTTCTGCCCATAGCATCTTGTTTGCAATATTTCTGGGTATCTTTTGATGTAAGATTCTTCATGCTCTAAATCAATCCCTTGTCACCTTAATTTCTGGTGTATATAATTGTGAGGAGCAGTTTTCAGCCTCTTGCAAAGTTGTTCTTGGAGGGGGATACTCTTCACTTTACAAGTTGCTTCCCAGTGGAAATCTTGCAGATATGTCACTTCCTTTGCTTCCTGTTTGTGTTTCCATACAGAGTTTTATTGTGTGGATAAGTCTCCTGCTGAAGGGGCAAGATAATTTCCCATTTTAAATGAAACTTCATGCAGTAATATAGATACAGGTGTTTTGGCTTTGTTTATGTCTGTGATGTTTATTTTCTTATCCTGGCTGACCTTTCAGAGTACCACAGAGGCTGAAGGAACCAGAAAACCCTGATGTCTAGAGCAGTGTAGTAGAGACATTTTTCTAGTGATCACAATACTAATTTTCTGTAGGGAACACTTTGAATTTTAGCAATCTATCTGCAGGAAAGAACTTTGAGATACAAGTATACTTTTCTTCTTTTTTTTCTGGGCCTTGGTGTGTCAATCTGTATAAAAAGGAGAGGATTCAAATGTGTGGGGTGATAAAACTGCAGAGCTGTGGAATTGACTAGGATGGCAAGGTACAGGGAAGAGTATCCCTGGTCATACTTATGTGTCATTTATGCTCCTTATTTGTAATTTCATTTGTTCACCTGCCTTAATTTCCTGTCTTCATGCCAGCTGCTTCTGTTCATCTACAGGGTTCCTGGTACTTGGTTACTTGACAGAATTAATTGAAATTACCATAATTGATTAATCCAGGCTTTCTAATATTTCCAATATTGTCTGGGAGGGAGAAGGAGTTGAAAAGCTGATGGGGACATTTATAAAGTTGTAGTTATTAGATTTAGTAAGTATTAATGCCTTTTGAAAAGCCTTTAGTGCTGGGTATTGCCCTTCATTTTTTTTCCCTGCTCTTTAATGATGTTCTCTGTCAAAGCTCAAAGACCAGTAGCTTTGGCTAAGGGTGAACTATATTTAGGTACTGCAGGAGAAGCCCTGCAACTCTCTCCAGAGGGAGCCTTTTCTTTCCCTTTCCCCTTTTCTTTTTTTTCCCTCCCCTTCTCTTTTTTTTTTGTTTTTTTTTTCCTCCAACTTCACACTTCTGATTGGATTTTTCAGATTTTTTGGCATCCAGCAGCTTGAGTTGAGCATGTTAGAAGTTCTTCTAATATTTCCCTCCTTCCTCCTCAGTTTTTAACATCTCAAAGGCATTTTTAAAAAGCAACTACACATTAGTCACTGCACCAGTTTCAGCCAAATATACAAACAGCTGATCCAAGAAAATAAAATAAGCAGGCCTGGTGACAACCTGAACAGAAAGCAAGTAACTTCAGATCAGATGTCCTTGAGGAGAGAGCTCAGTATGAGAGAGAGAGCATGGCAAGAACTGAAATGAGACCAGAACTGCAGACAGAGCAAATTCATTGCCCTTCCTCTAGCCAGTGCTGCATTCTGCAAGGAGATTGGTTGCTTCCTCCCTTCGAGAGGTAAATTAGGCAGCATTTGAACTGCTCTCAGACTTTGTAGCATGTTCTCAACTAGCACCCGTTTTCTTGGTTTCCACGTTCACCCAGTTTCCTTGTACTCCATGTTCTTCTGTGGCATTATTTTGTTCTCACTTGCAGTGGCCCTGAATTTCTATGTTGACTTCTTTTTATCCAAGTCTGGTGAAGGATCTCCATGTACGTCGTACTTATTTTGTACAGGCACAACAAGCATTTCTCTTTTGTGTTTTGAAGGCCTGGCTGAAAGCCACCTTGCACTCAGTTGAAAGACTGTTGCTGATTGCCAGGTCTTGCTGAGCAAGATGCTTAGGTTTGTGCGTGCATGTATGTATGACTAGTAAATAAACACTAAAAGCAGCATTATCTAATTTCTCAGATTGCAGTGTATGGGTGCTTTTCTGGTGGGCTGCAGAAGGCTCCTCAGCATTTGTACCTTCTTTTTTTTTTTTTCTCTTTTTTTTTTTAAGCTGGTTTTATCCCGTTTTTATTAATTTTTGGTGGTTTTTTTTTTTTTTTTTTTTTGGTGCTTTCCAAATCAATATTGGATTTCAGGAGCTAGAGTTGCTACAGCAAAATTTCCCACTAATAGGTGGGAAGGAGGAGCTCATTTCAGGATGAGGCCTGCCTTTGGGACAAATTAGAAAAAAACATCAACCTCTAGTGAAAGCACAGGATTTTTCTCTATCAAACCTGGGTTACACATCCAGCGTCAGTGCAGGCTCGCTACATGATGTTGGATGGGTCTGCAGAATCTGATCTTTTCCCAAAATAAAAGCATCTGCCTTCCGTTTGCATGCCTCAGTAGCCATGCTATTACCTGAGACTGGTCCTCAAAGCTGAAGAACATAAAAAGTGCTTGGCTGGCATATTGAAATTTTGCATCTTATCTTTCATACCGTTTCTAACTGATGCATTTGGGTTTGTTCTTTTCAAATAACATTATTTTAATAATGAATTACATAGCTCCAGAAAGCAGTTTGAAGGGCACTGGGGGCTCCTTTGAAGAAAAGTGTCATCTTGGTGGAAATCAATAATATTATTTTATAAATATTTGAATAGCTGTAAACCTATATTGAGTAAAACATGATCACTGTCTGGAGAGACCTTTGGTGACTCTATCAACTTCAATATATTTTAGTAGTAAATCTACAGAGACAAATTAATCATAAAAATTATACTGATCTGGGGGAGCATGCCACCTTCAAACATTGGTGGCTCCAAGACAGAAGTTGGATACTTCAGCCTTGTCCAAATTAAACAAGAAATAACCTTGAAACTAAGACCCTCATTTTACTTATACTGCATTTTACTGGTTTATTTGAGTTTGTTTGGTTGGGTTTTTTTACCATTTGAGTCTGTATTTGTTTAGTTATTCTTACTTCAGAGGAAAAACAAAGACCAAAATGTGACTGTAAGTTAGTGAAAATTGGCCATTAGATTAGGTAGTAGAATTGCTGCTGTCATCTTTAGTCGGTTTCTTCCTGGCCAATTCAATCAATTAAAAATGCATAAAATAATGTATAGCCTCTTCATAAAATATGTTAGCACTTATGGAAGCATCTCTTAAAAATCAATCCTTCTCTACTAAGCATGAGTGTTGAGTTGAGAAGGACCATTAGCAGCTTACCTGAGTCCATCTGTGGCAGTCGTATGAAAAAAAGTGGAATACTTCAGATGAAGTTCACGTTTCTGTAGAAATGGGTTTGTAAGAGGGAAAGCATCAAGGGAAATGTTGACAGATATTTAATTATAATGGCACTAGTGGCTGTTGCAGTGTTAATAGCATCTGGCAGCAGAGTCACTGCCATCTGTTAATGCCCTAAAATTCTGAATACAGTGCATCCTTTATGAAGGAATTAACAATAATTAACAAATCTATCAAATGAAATCACCTTGATTTGATCACAGCCTTATCTTGATAATGATTAATTGCAAAATAATGGGAAGTAAAATGTCCACTATTTGCCTTTTTACTGTACACAAGCTAATGCTGCTATCCAAGTACAGCATCCTGGAGAGTTTACTTTTTAAGCTTCTGTTCTGTTGTATCATTTACTGCATTTACTTTAAATAACCCTTATAAGCAGGACTAGATTAAAAACAAACTTTTGCATATTAATTTCTATTTGCAGTAGATTAGGTCTCTTAAGCCAGTTACAGTTCTGTTGATGCATGGTAACTTACTTAATGTTAAACAAGGGAGAAAATTAGGTTAGACTGAAAGAAGTGACCTTTCAATCAAAGGTCAGCCTGGAAGAGCAGTCTGACTGCATTAAGGAATTTATTTTTGGTTTTGGTTTTGGGGTTTTTTTGTACGCTCAATAATAGAATCCAAACCATTAATTTCTGATGAGTCAGTTTGTCTTCAAAGTGATGTGGAAAAAAATATTCTTTCTGTTTGTATTTGGAAGAATTATTTTTTAATATCTATTTTTATTGAAGCCAATATTTTAGTCAGTGCAGTGAAATTTCACTGCTGTAAATAACAGCTATAAACAAAGCAACAAGCCAGTTCCAGACCTGGTTGGGGTTTATTTTTCTCTTAACTCCTCTTTTTCTGTTTGTTCCTGCTGGGCAACAGATGGAGAAGGTAACATACTTCCTGCTCAAGTAGAAGAATTGTACGTAATAGGTAATTGAGGTATGTTAATTATCAGAAGCAGTAGGAGGAAAAGAGCAAACTTTGGGATCTTGAAGTCAAGTAAACTGGAATTTTATTTCCTCTTCCTACGTGAGTCAAGTAATATATTGAACATTGCCCTGGGACCCACAGAGAGAAGGCAACATATATCTTTCTTGTGTCTTTGTTTGTTCCTAAGTGACAAAAGTTTATTTAGGCTGGGATTTGTGCTGATTCCAGCTACTGATAGAGCTGCACTGACACCAAGCCGCAAGCTGAGGTGTGGAAAGCCATCTATGCACTGTCCTGATTTATCACAGCTCCCACTGCAGGAGCTGTAAATCAGAACTTCCCTCCCCTTTTAATAACACAGTGGATTCACATCAGTTTCTTGCTGGCGAAAGGTCTGTGCCTCCAGGTTGACAGTGTGCAAAGACAGAAGGTGGCCCAGACTTGTGGTAGGTGGGCAGGAAGTGCTACAGCTGCAGAACGTGCCTACAGCTGAACCATCCAGATGTACCATTCCACATATGTAATGCAGACCATTCCCAGTTTCTGCCCTGACCTGTGGCAAACTAGTGGAGCAGATTTGAGGATAAAGTCTCATCTGGTGCATGAGGTTGGTATTTAGCTGATTTCTGAGTGTGGTGTCTTCTCTATGAGACATATCCCCCTCTCTTTAGTTTGCTTGACAATTGTACGAGTTTGCTTGACAGTTGTATGAGCACATAGTCATCATGTGACTAAGTACATGCATGTTTACCACACACATAACGTGCAGGTACATAGTAATCTCCACTTAACACTGTTAATAGTAGAAGATTCTTTGAAAGCAAGTGATTTTGTCTTCTGTTCTGCTTTGACTCAACATCATGGGATCATGGGCAGCCAGTGGCTGGTAGGATGTAACAAACATAGAGATACTTAGAGATATTTGGTAAGGCTTAGGAGAAAGGCTTGTTTCTCTTTCACTATTATTTTCATGCAAGACACTCTTTTCTGTTTAGGAGGATTAGAAGATATGTATTAAACAGTGTTAAATACGCTGAGGCAGTTGATGTTTACAGCCCTTGTAGAATTATTCGTTAAAAAATTAATTGCTAGACAGCCTCTTGTTTTTCTCTTTTTTTTTTGATTCAGTGGTTTAGTAGCCCTCTTAAAAATCGTGTTGTGTGATTCAGACATTCAAAGACTAAATAAGACAAAACAAAACCACCCAAATTACCTACAAAAGCACGAATTCTTGGGTTTGCATCTCTTAAATTGTCATGGGTATGGTGTGCCTAAGAAATTCAGATGGATTTGTGGAGTGGGTGAGCTGTAACACAGTGCTGGGAAGTTCCAGAAGGGGCCATATCGTTCTTCAGGTTTTGCAGACGATAGATACGTGTGTGCTCTAAGCTTTGGTTTGCAGATGTTTTTGACATAAGGACAATACGTTGCCTTGAAGTGTCGCCTCTCAATTAAACTCCTCCCTTTCCATGGCTTTTTTAGATGTTTTTAATGGTTCTGGTCTTCTGCGGAGGATGTGGTTGTGTCCCTGCTGATAAAGATACTCTAATTGTTTTCTTGGCCCCCTTGTGTCCAGTTTTCTGGCTGAGCAGGTCTGCCATTGTTCTTCTTACTGGCATGTTCAGTGTATGCTTTCTCTCACATATGGTATTCCACATGATGCTGAGGTTTCTCACCTCTCTTCTGAGCAAACCTACATGTCAGGGGTGATATGGGGTTCTGTCTTTTCAATGCTTTGCCTTGGTCTGTTAAGGGTGCCAGTTGGTGTTATTATTGATACGATTCTATGAGGAGCCAAGCTGCAGCTGCACACTTCATTTTCCGTGGACCACTGGCGAGTTACTAGCTAGCGCAGCGTTTGATGGCTATATGTCCCAGATGGATTTTGCCTGGTAACCCAGAGGTAATCCCCCAGGCCATTGAGCCAGTGACATTTAAAAATGCCTGCCTAGGGTCATTGCATTGTGTTGTCTTTAATTTTGTTTTCAATGATCTTTTCTTACTTGGTTGTACAGGTAGAAGAGCTTGAATCCAGCAGAGTGTGACACCATGATGACAAATGCCTGTTGCAATTTGTGTGCTTAATAAATACTGATGATATCTTTGTTGTGTGTGTTTTGTGTGTTTCAGGAAAAAAGTGCCAGTTCAAATGCAAGACTTAAATCTAATAAAGAGATCCCAGGATTAGTACATCAGCCCAGAGCAAAGTAAGTTTATTGGGTTTTGGGTTTTTTTTTAAATTGTAATACAAATAAACACAGGATTAAGCAGTATCTGTAAGACTCCTGATTATTGCCTAGTCGAAAACCAGCTGACGGTTACAGCAGCCCTAAACCCATGCTCAGTTTAAATAAAATAGGTATGGTCGCCTATGTTCTGAGACCACCAACACAACTGGACAGCACTTGTGCCTGCATCCCTGCAGCATCCTCTCATTTGCCCAGCTAAGAAGCAGGACTTAAAATTGTGTGAGATGCATCTTGCCATGCCTTTTAGGAGTGCCGTACTATGTTACTTCTCAGCTTTCTATGCAACTTACTCATAACCAAAAATTCTATATGCGCTAGTGTTCCTAAATGCTATCAGTTCTCAAGAAAGTTTTTGCTAGCTCTTGGCTTAGGTTAGCAGCTATACTGTCTAGGATTAGGAATGGTAAACTTCTTCCATTGAAAATTGTCAATTTGTTTCTTAAAATGAGGATTGTTTTATAGCTGATACTTTTTCGATCCTTTGCTTGCTGCTCTGTGCCTGTACCTTGGCTGAGATCAGTCAGCGTTACATATGCCATGAAATATTCAACTCTTGTGACAGAGCTGGTCATTGATATTAGTAACTCATTTCTTATCTAAATCACCATTACATTTTAATCACTAATTGGATTGAAAATAACGGATTACATGGAGACGTGTGTCAGATTCATAACAAAGAAGTGATAAAGCTTTGCTGCTGGAATTTAAACAATAGCAGAAATGCTGTTCTTTATGCCGTGCCTTTGGGGCTCTTACTAACTTAAACTTGCTGCATACCAGGTGGATTGTACATGGTTTCAAGTCTGGAAACTTTAGTAATTTTCTAATCAACTGACAGTATAATTCAGCTTCCTTTCAAAAGGAAAAATGGAGTGCTTCAGATGTAATTGCAAAGAAATTCACAGTAAGGAGGTGGAGATAAAATCACCGTTCAGCAAAGCTGTACTTTATAACTGTGGCTTGATCCTTCCCAGGAGGATTAGAAATGTATTTAAGATGCTCTAATGGGAGGCTAATGAACCTGGGCTTTAAAAAGGGCTGTTTCTTTTGATGGGTCATCTCTTCTAGTGCATCCAAGGCAGAGGAACTGCATGGGGTCAAGGGGTCCATTTTTTCATCAAAATCTGATATTTTTGAAAGTCTCCACAGAAATCAGAACTGACCTTCTTTCACCAAAAAACCTAAAGACATTGCATTGGCAGAGGTAAATGTTTCTATCACAGTCCTTGCAGAAATAAAGAAACTTCTCAGAGTTACAGAATGTAACATTAGGTTGTTGAGTAAAACCTCCACTGTTTGCCTAAGCCTCTGCTGTTTACCCAACCTACCGTTGGGTTTCTGTTTATAAAGTGGCTATATGTGTTTGAGTTGCTAATCACCAAACCAGCAAATATCTGTTATCATGTGCAGTTTTGTTTAAAGGTTTATCCTCTAAAAGCCATGGTAATTCTGACTGCAAGGAGTGGCGGCAATAGGTGGCAGCTAAAAGAGCAGAAATTAAATAGATAAATCATTAGATGCATCTTGTAAAACTGTTCTTGTAGAACAGGTGGTATTTCAAAACAAAACATGGACTATGTACCACATGATAAGTTAATTTACAATGGAGGTAGTTCTGATATACTGGCTGTAAAAGTAAGATTGTGAGGGCTTTTCCTGTTTGTAGAAGGATTTAGATTTTTACTTCTAGAACCTTGGACTCTAAAAGCACTGTATTTAGGAAGCCAGCTTTACATGTGTCTTTGAAAGAGGCCAAGAGATTGGTCCTTCACCCTCATACTGCATCCTGATACCTGCCATATCTTCATGGGGCTTCATTCCTGCACTCTGCCCCGACCTCTTAGACACTTAATGGTTTTGATCATCCTCAAAACTGCTATGTGATCAGATATGCCACATCAAGTACACAGAGACATGTTCGTAACACATGGAGTAACAGCAGCCTGAAGGATAAAATGAAAATAGTATTTCGTACCATTTTTACCCTCCTAAATCACAAACTCACAGAATAGTTTGGGTAATCATAGAATCATAGAATGGTTAGGGTTGGAAAGGACCTTAAGATCATCTGATTCCAACCCACCTGCCATGGGCAAGGACTCCTTACACTAGACCATGTTGCCCAAA
>JANHGB010047288.1:0-48284 GCA_026283785.1 Coracopsis vasa
CGATCTCTGAAGTAATTGCCCATGAAGTGGCTTAGGTGCCCAAAAGACAGCATTTGTGGCTCAGTGAGCCATGACTTAAGCCCCAGTTGCTCCCTTACTGCACAGCTGAGAGCTCCTGGATGCTGAGACACAAGGCGTGGGATGATGCTGCTTGTTTACCTGTGCTAACAGCCACTCAGCTGCACCAAGATGGGAGCCCTGCCATAGATTTGTGAAGAATCCATCTATAAAACAGACTCAATGTCTCATGGTCTTTTTGGGGACTCTTGGATGCTATGCTTTCTAGTGCACAGGGTCTCAGATTTCCAGAATCCCTTAAGCTCAGTCTTTGTGTGCTGTCAGATGCTGATCAGTTATCAGCCATTGTCATGTGAGATGTATAACCTGGGTTTTGAGCTTTTGCTGGGTTTATCTTTGGACTTTCCTGTTAGCAGGTTATTCTGCTTTTTTTTTTTTTTGTCTTTACAGCAATGAGATTTGAGATGGTTTAAAATACTTTTTTAAAGGCTGAAGTCTGCACTGAAGGGTATGGGCCTTATTACTTCTGTGTTAATGGATGAAGGATGAGGTTGTGTATGGTGGTGTTTCTCTGCTAGCTGTTCCCCACAGCAGGAAGTTTTAAGGCTAATTTAAAGGGTTAGCTGTTTCTTTTAGAGAGGGAAACTGGTTAATCCTAGGAAATTCTACTAGTAATTTTAATGCTAGTACTTCTAGTAAATGCACCATCCCTGGCAGCGTTCAAGGCCAGATTGGACAGAGCCTTGGGTGACATGGTCTAGTGTGAGGTGTCACTTTGCCTCAGGTGTGATCATGACAATAATGACCTCTCCCAACTATGGAAGTATGCAGTCAACCAGTGACACTGGTGGGGACAGGACTAGGATCCACCTTCTGGAGTGGCAGGACCTCTTATCTCAACTCTGTAGCTCTCCAGTAAGGCATGACAAAGCCACTGCAGTGCCAGCTCTTTTTTTATGAGGGGTGTAGGTGAAGGGAGACTCTGTCCCGGCACCAAGGGAGCTTCCACAGGCAGCATCCACCTCTGCTCCCTTTACCTTGCTTAGTTTTCTCTCTCCTACTGGCCGGGTAGCATAACGCATCCTTTCATCTTTCTCTGAGGGATGTGTGTTCCTGTAAACACTTGTCCTGGAGAAATTTTCTGACTCGTACATGTAAATTACTTCTATCTGTCCTTATGAGACCATGAGACGGGACTTCTACCACAAGGTGGTAGCAGTGGATCCGGGAGGAGGGAGGGAGAACAGCTAACAGTGAGGAAAATCGATTCTCAGCAAGTAAGCTTCTTGATCTTCCTCGGCCCTGAAACACTTGCACACATACGTGCGTACAGGCATATAAGGGCTTCCTGAAAACTCTCTCCTCTTTTAAATTAGCCAATGGTGACATGGTCTGGGTCATTATTTTGGAGAAGTGCTTCACCATGAGCTGGGACACATGCCAGAGTTACGATGGGAGTTTCCCTGTACAGGAGTAGCGGTAGTGCTGCTTCTATGTTAGCACGTTAGCAATAGTGTGGTTGTTCCTAAATGATTAAAAATCATGAGTCAGCCTCCCCTCCCCAAATTAGGAAACTTCAGGAAATCACTAGGAAATTAAGCAATTCATATTTTTGAACACAAAACTCTCCAAATACTCTCAGATTTTTGCCTGCAAGATTTCAGAGCACTTTCATGTCATTTCATTATTATTGGTTTGGGGCAACATTTTTGGGTTTCTGAAATCATAGAATGATTTGGTTTGGAAGGGACCTTAAAGCTCATCTAGTTCCAATCCGCTGCCATGAGCAGGGACAACCTTCCACTAGACCAAGTTGCTCAAAGCCCCGTCCAGCCTGACCTTGAACACTGCCAGGGATGGAGCAGCCACAGCTTCTCTGGGCAACCTGTGCCACTGTCTTACCACCCTTATAAAGAAGAATTTTTCCCTAATATCTAGCCTAAATCTACCCTTAACTTTGAACAAATGGAAAGTGGCTGCACCCATAGCAAATGGTGGGACCTGTTGTTATGCTTTCCTTAAAGGGTCAGGTCATCTGATCAGGTCAGAGCCATTGTAACACAGGAGTTAACTCACCCATCACCCTCTTCCACTAGCAGCTGATCTGCATGCTTGCACTTGGGGCTGTGGTGAGAAGAACTGGACTAATGTCAAAAAACAACCCCAAATGCTGTAGGACTTGCCCGTCACTCTGTGTTGAAGCAGCCGTGGCAGCGTGTTAGCCTGGTCTCAGTATGTGCGGAGGCACGGCATAGGACCAATGGGGGGCCACAGAGGTCTGAAGAGCAAGGCTGCAGTGATAGTGAGGGATGTGGTACCTCCCCTCTTTAGCAGCACCCATTACTAGTAATTGAAAAGCATTTATCCCTCGCAGCTGATGTTATTGAAGAGTGATATTTATTAAAATTCCATGAGAAATCAAGATGCAGAAGCACAGAAAGATGGGATGGGGCTGTTAATCTTGTTGAGTTAGCAGAAAGAGAAATATTCAATCTTAGTCTGTTTGCAACACAAGACAGGTATTGCATGGTGTTGGCTGGGGTGGTGTCCAGTCTTTCCCCTTTGAAGTGCAGTTTGATGTATGCACATATGGCGCCCTTGATTCAAGGAGAACTAGTGAGGGGTGGTTCACAATGGCCTTATTTCCACCAAGGGTGAAAAAAATCTGAAGGAGAAGGCGGCAGGGAGCAGAAGGCCTTGGCTGGATTATCCTCAAGGAAGAAATACAGAGCTCCTCCAGCTCAGCTTTGCTGAGATGAGGTGATGGACCCAGGGGTTGACACATGCAGTGTCTCTAGAGGAGATGCTCAGGTATGGAGTCATGCACTACGTGGTATTTTTGTTTAAACTAGTGATTGTCTTACTCTCACGTCCTGGTTTTTCTCTGCCCAAGGGAACAGTGTCATGAAATCGTCGATGGTGTCCACAATGGCATCAGCAAGCGCCTGTTCCACAGGTGTCTGACCTGCCAGACCTATGGGAAGCAAGCATATGAATGGAGGTTAGAGGCAGCATCAACAGGAATTTCTGATACCTCAAATATAAACTCTGTTCTTTGTGAACATTTCCATATATATACATGCTCTCTAGGGCAGTTTTGATGCTAACAACATGCATTTCGCTCCTTGCTTCCAGGTGCAATCTCATCTACCCTTGCTTTTTTCCCCCCTCTAGCCTCATACAGCCATCCAAGGTAGTGAGTTGTTCTTTTCATCACCTGAACCCCCAGGCTGACTCCTGCTTCTTCATTCTTCTCTCTGCCTTCCACTATCCCAGCACATCCAGTGAGGCTCAGCACTAATTCCTTTCTGTTAATCTTCCCCTTTCCCAGCTTTCAATGTCCTTCTCCATCTCATGGTCTTTCCTTCTTGGTCAACACAATTTGCTGCTTCTGTGAAAGTCTGCTTCTCTTTCCCTCCTTCATGCTCATTCAGCCCATTTAGAATCTTCTTGTAACATCCTGCTTGCTTTTGATCACTTTGTTATAATCAGACACCTTAGCCTTTTTCTTGTTTACAAATCTGGTTTCCTCCCTTGTTGTCCTGTGGCTTGCCTGCAGTTCTCTTAATGCTGCTACTTTTTTGCCCTCACTCTCCTTTCACAGACCTGTGTTCGTGCTTTCACCTCTGTGCATGTTCAGGTCATCTTTCTCCTCTTCTCTTCTTTAAGACCCACTTGGAAGCTCTGTGTTTTCCATAAACCATATACCCGTCCTCTTCCAAGTCATCTGCCTTATTGAAACAATATGGTCTTGAAGGTCAGGGGTGTGCTTCTACTTTTGGGCATCAAATTCCATGAGCCTTCAGTTAAGAGTTGTTGGTGATGGGCACTGAAAAATGCTATTTCTTAACTTTAAAGGATTGATGACATGTATGCAGACCTAATGGCAAGACAAGCAAGTTTGACTATGAAGCTGAAAAGACTTCTTTCCCTTTCCATGCATGCTTTTCTTGCTGTAGCTGACAGTGTGACCAGCACTGTCGAGAGACTAGAGTGGTCTGAATGTGCTCTATAACCCTGGCTTTTGTGGCTGTTGCAAGATGATGGGAATGCCCAAGTCAGAAATCCAGACTGTAAAAAGAGCACAGGTCCAGATCGGCATCCTATCAGGAAGTGGGGAGGGAGGCAGTGTAAGTGAAAGGCAGGCTTTCTCATCTGTTTCCATTACCATGTAGATGCTCATCATTCTCTTCTCTTGCAAGTAGTAGATTGTATCATGGATGGAGGAAACCAGCAAGACTGCTGGTATTGCAGACATGCTGTGCCCTGAAGAATAACCCTGTGCACTTCTGCTTGTTTCCTTAGTTGCAAAATGTGGGATATTTTGATAGGTGGGTTATGTCTCTTTGCTCAGAGTATAAAAAAGGTAGGATAGTACTCACTTCCCAGCCCCGGTCGGCAGTTTGCTGATGTTCAGCACACCATGAACACATCTGCCTTCAGCCAGACCAGTCTTGCAGATGGTTCTGAATGACAGCTTGCTGACCTAAAGCAAGCCCTGACTACTCTCTTTGATTACTCGCATTACTAAGTCTTATATCACTTTATCTACCCGGTTGAGTACTTCCCTAACATGTAAGTATTTAAAGATACAAGTGATGTCACCATCTGATCTAATCTCTCTGCCAGCTCAGAATTGTTGCCTAAATCTGCTTCAGAGTGCTCTGTCTGCTGACTGTGATCATCTCTAATGCTTCCAAAACCTCCTCCTTCTGCTCCCTCTGGTTAGCCTGGCAGCTCAAAGTTTAACTCCAGCAGAAACTCCCCGAGAGCCTCAGGGAAGCCACAGGTTCCTGCTTTGTGTTGTTCAGTGACACATGAATAAAGCTCGTTGTCTGGAGAAGTAAGCCCACACCCCAGGTATTATACACAGAGAGGAAACTCAATCAGACCTAAGGGGGAATTTCTGAGTTCTTCTGTAAGGCATTTTACACACAGTGCAGATACGGAGCTGAGCCACCTGAGTTTGGCTCTGAATAGCATAGCATTTCACAATATGGGTTGTTACTTTGAACCTTTTTTTGTCTGTTTTCTTGCTTTCTATGTGACCTTTGAGTGACTTCAAATCCTGTCACACAGCATTCTAGCAGTTTGCCTTGCTCTACTTCTTCTTTCTGACCTTGGAACTGCAAGGGGATGTGGCCCGAGATCTCATCAGGATTACAACAGCAGCCCCAGCCCAGTGAGCAAAATTGGCACCAAATAATGGTAAGGAAGGCCACTGAACAAGCACCACAGGGTGCTTTTTAAAACCATCAGTCTTTGTGTGGCACCTCTAAAAGCATCCTATATGATATGTTGCTTTTCTGTGGTCAGCATTTGGGGCTGACAAACTAGATGCAACAAGAGTCTGATAACTATTAGCTGTTTGTGCCTGGGAAAAGCCCTAGTACCATTATTGCCACGTTGGGGTTGACTTCCACTTGGTTGGGCTTGCCAAGCTATTGGTTTGTTTCTATTTTTGCTGTGAGTGTATTTTTCCTGAGCTTTAAAGGTGGGTGCAAAACAGAGCAAGAAAACAGTCAGATGTGTTACCTGATTCTCTGGCAAGGTATCTTGCTATTGCCAGGCTCTGGTGAATGGTAACTCCATCTGCTTCCAGAATGGGGATTTTGCCGAATGGGATAGCTTGGAGGAGAAAGCAAAAAAGAAAAAACAACCAAAAGTTAAATCACAGCCCTTAATGGCAGGAGTCTGTAATAGCTGCACTTCTACCACTTAAGCACTGTTATAGCACTTAAGAGTATTTCTGTATGGAAATGCATGGACTAAAATGAAAAGAACTAAGGTTGAGGATGTAACCAGATCACACTGCAAGAAGGCAACTATAGAGTAAAAAACAAGTACTGCATTTCCTATTTCCTAGGCTTGTGCTGTAAAGGCTGAATGTGCTCCTACATATCCTAAATTCTTTATGCTGGGAAACTTTTCAGTAGAATCTCGGTTTTTCCTTCACTTCCCTGCTTTTTCCTCCCCAGGAGAGTGACTGCTAAGGTTAAGCAAAGTACTGCTGAAGATTTGCATGATCCAGATAGGGTATGGAGTAGAAGACTGGGTAAAGACTACAGAGGTGCTTTTTCATTTACACTTGTTTTAAATTCAGCAGCAGTGATTGAGAGAAGTATCTGTATTTCAGAACCTACATTGTGACAAGACATTTCGCTTGGCAGTCATCACCAAGAGACAAATATATCCTTCATACTGAACCACAAATGTTAAGATACTCAAATTTAATTGACTTGGCTTGAATGGAGAAGTCATGGGGGAGAAGCCTCATTGGGAAGAAGCCTCCAGACTTCAAGATTAGGGGAAAACAAACTAAGCAGCTGTCATGGACAACTGTAAGATCATGGATATCTGTAAGAGAGTTTGAGATAAGAAATCGATCATACTTTTCAGTTATTAATTTAGTAGCATAATGTATCTGAAAACTTGGACTGCTGTTTTGCTACACTTTGGAGGAGCTGCTGGCACGGCATCTAATGGGGCTGGAACATCCGAGCAAAACTTAAGCTGGGAAGAACTGTAGTGTTTAGGGCAGTGAAATCCGCTCATGGGAACCTGGTGCTGTTCACCAGAGGAACTTTAAATCTCTGCATTTCAAGAAATGTTATTTCATAAATTCCAAGTATGTGACTGCAAGTGCTGGTCACAGCCAAATGCTTTGTACTTGATTTTCATCTGGATTACACTTTATGTACGCTCATCTTAAGACTGTAAAAGGGCAGTAGTGGAAAAATGAGCATGTTGGCTCTTAGAAACATGCAAAGCACTTTCCAGGAGAACTGTCTTTACGGGACAGATGGAATGACACTTCTACTTCATGAGTGGTTTTTAGTTCTTGATGAAAAGTAATAAATAATGAAACCTCATGTGTTTGTGTTGTGTTTAGCAAGCTGACTTCATCAATGATGAACACTGCCACGTGGCTCTGTCGTTTAGCATGCAGCGTGTGAATCACATCAGTTACAAGATCTTAGATGCCAAATCTGTATCTACAAAATGAATTTGGCAGCTGCATAAGACATCCAGTACTCCTTTGTGCAATTTTTTCCCCTTGCATCTGGACACACTACTTGTGATACCTTTTATCCCTCTCAAGTTTAGCACTCTGAAGTATAAATCTTGATACTGATGACTAGAAGAAGCAAGAGAGCTCAAAGAGCATTAGCTGCTGTACCCCAGGGAGAAAATGTGTACTGCTACTTGTTATTGAAATGATAATAGGCACGTTGCACAGAAGACTTCATATGTTTATTATCTAGCAAGCAGCAAGGCCCTGACAAGTCCATGTACTGCTTCACTGAAAATCCAGAGAGAAAATGATGCATTGTTGAAGGATAAACTGAAAAGCTTTCTGGTTGTGAAAATGAGAAGAGCCTTGGTTCTGTGCTGCGGATTAATGGTGCAGAGTGCCCTGAGCCTCCAAAGCTCAGAAGCCTCCAAAGCCACAGAGCTGTGAAGGAACATTTGCTTATGCAGGATACCAGCACATCTTTCAAGCAAGTGTGAAACGAGGGGATGAGAGCATGCATGACTGCTGGAGGTGCCAGCATGGCTAGCTTACAGCCACCTTCAGATCCCCAGACCACACAGGTCTATACACCAATGTCTGGCAAGAGGTAACAGCAAAAGTGCATCCAGCTCAGGAGCAATAGCAACCACTCCTGACAGAGTTAACCAGCCTTTTCAGAGGCCCACACAGAAGTGCCACGGGCTGATGCAGCTTTGGCTAGGTCAACTAAGGCAGTGATTAAGCCAGCCTCTGTGGCAATAACTGTCTAAATGACGATTGATGCTCAGGTTGGGAAACTATGGTTGCTTCATCTAGAAAATGAATAGAACATTTTCTGTTGTGTTGACATACAACGTAAAGTCTAAGAGCCACAACTCTGTCTGATGTTTCACTTTATCAGTTGCAAGAAGGAAAATGAAAGATGGTTTGTTTGTATTATATTACTTCTTAAGAAACCTTTACAGCAAAAGGAGGGAGGCATCTTTTTGACAGTTGAGGAATATGGATTAAGGAGTGAAAGGCAGCTGGATTGCAGAGTGGTTGTAATCTCTCATATTCTGTTTCTCAGGAATCTGACCATTTCTGGATTCACTTCCTTTTTTTTCCTAGTAGTTGACAGAATTAAACAGAATTGCTATTAATTCCTGGAAAATATGAGTAGTGCCTACAGAATGCTTCTTCCTCAGTGCTGAGCTATTTTCATTAAGATCTGGTTACTCTTTCCTGGAAAAGAAACTGAGTTTAGAGTTAAAAATACAAATACAGCTTTGTTTTGTGTGCATTACAAATATTCATATACTTGCATGATTCATAATGCAAGTATAAAATTAATATATGAGAGCACATTTTATTGCACATTGTCCCATGAAACTTACATTTCCAAAAGGCATTATGCTTTGATTTATAATGAAGCTTGGGGGTTTTTTGCTAAGAGGCAACATATCTATCGCCATCATTACTAAACAATGCATTATCTTAAGCATAAGAGATGGTAAATGGGAGATGTTGCTTCCTTTCCTGTGTGTTCAGAATGCCATTTGATTTTTTCTTATAAGGAAAAGGGGGAAAAATTGTGATTTGAACATAAGCACAGTGCTTATGCACACTTGTGCTGTGCAGGTCATTGTAAAAATCATTGTTTCTTCTTAGGTTCAGGATGTGCTGCTCTTGCACACCAGAAAGCATGGCAGATACCCAGGCTGCTTTACAGCTGAAGAAAATAGCAAAGAACAGTCAAGGAGCAGAAAATATTTATAGTGCATCTCTTCTCTCTTGGGCAAAAAGGTATAATGGCTTACAAAGTTGCATTTTCAGTCCGGAAAAGTTGAGGAAGGGGAGAAATCTCTTTGCCTTTGAAGCTTTATTATCCAAACTTATGTATCAAACAAATGTACCAAGACCAAAGTTTTTAGTAACCTGCAGTGAAATATCTCTTTGCTCTTGTAACTTAAAAGAACAACTTCCTATATTGATACATTCATGGCAAAAACAGGAGATTGATTGATTCCCTGTGAAAACTTGAGACTTCCTTTGCCAAGTGAAGGGGAGGGTGGATTTGTATCACACAGCTCATCCTAAGGCAGGATGCAAAGAGCATTCAGGCTGGATGGGTGCAGTTTGATTGCTGGAGGCAAGGTCAGGGTTTAACAAATGACCTCAGTGTGGCCTGTAGACACCTCGCCTGTAGCCCATTTCTTGAAGTGTGACAAAAGCCAGAGCCATCTACACAAGGGCTCCTCGTGTACAACAGAAAACCATCTGTCTGTACATAAATTTAAGCCGTGTTACCCTTAAACTCATCAATATAGGCTTCTGTGGCTGGCTTTGGGTCTTGTGTGGTGCTTTTCACCCCAGCTCTGCTCATTGACAACATATGCTCAAAAAATTTCTGGGCATGGCCAAATGTGCCACGTGTATAAGCATAGTATCAAAACCTGCTAATTTTTACATGGTTTTGATGAAAGACACAGTTTGTGTGACTCCAGATGAGCAAAGTATATAGGTTCTTTCCTGCTGGGCTCCTGCATTAGGTGAGCAAGTGAAAGACATGCCACACAAAACTGGAGTGTGAGAGGGATCTCAACTGGGGAGAATGAGGTTGTGGGGGCAAGTCATTAAACAACATGTATCAGAAAGCAACCATGAATGAAGAGTTAAGCCAAAGTAGTGCAGACTGAAAGGACATGCATGTCACTTGGCTAGCTTTTCCTTTAATCTTGGTCGATTAGGGGGCTGCTTCATGCTTACGTCAGTTTATACCCTTGTGCATCCATATGGATGTCATTTCCATGCTTTTCAAAACAATGTTGTCTTGCAGAGTTTCCGACTCCCACTTGAGCAAATACATTTTAAGAAGGAAAACTAGAAAAAATCTGTTGCTGCCATCGTACAAACAGCGTCATTTCTCAAGCATGCACGAAATATATGACCTTTCCCTTTCAGTTTCTGCTTGCTTTGCTGCTCCTCTGAAGTAGAAGGCGCTACGAACGCTTGTGTTGATTTCCAGATTTAGATTGAAAACTCACCGAAAAGAGGAACAGGGTTTTTAAACAGAATGCGGTTTGGGCAACTAAAGTTAGTTATCCAAAAAAGTTAGTTAGCTCCTTTAAGTTGAACTTCATGAGCAAATTCTTGCTTTTCCTGTTATCTTGGTTATTCAATGGTTTTAACATTGGAAGCTAGCATGAAATCTGCACAGGCTTTACGCTGTCCGTGAAGAAAACATTGACACAGAGGGTGAGTGTAAGTCATCAGACTGATCTGCAGTTTCTCTTCTCATTTTAGGAAGGACTCACTGAAGGACCTGTGAGGTGTTCAGGATTTGGATGAATTCCTTTTTACACTAGTTTAGTTTTGGTTGGCTTTTGTGAATAAAACTGTGATGTTTACATAGTCTGCTGGATGCTGAGCAGGGGAGATGAGGACCAATGTGTGTTAAAAGCAAGGACACCTGCATAAATTGCCTCCATCCCATTAAGTCCCTAAGGTCTGTGATAACTGTTCCCATCCTGGCATGCCTACAGGTTCTCACTAGTGTTGTTCAGGCCTTCCCTTTGACTGTGAGCTTCTCTCTCATCCTCCTGGGCATGACTCAGTGGATGATGCTCATGTGGGCCAGTTTATCTGTCAAGAACAGGGAGGGGAAACACAACACAGCTGAGCACAGTTTTGTCCCAGCCTGGCAGCTAGGCTGGTGGGCTGTTGGTGTGGAGAAACTAGCACTTGGTGCTGGGCTATGCTTTTCACTGCTGTCCTCCCCTAGCCAGTGAGGAGCCCCTGTGCAGGTACAATTTTAGTTTTCCCCTTCCCTCAGCTCTTTCTTCCTTTCCCACTCAACTTTTTCTTCCTCTTCTTCTCATCCCAGTTCTTTCCTCCCCACGCTTATCCTGACTCAACTTTGCTTCCAGAAGTGAGTTCAGGTTCCCCTGTTTCCCTCAAGTTGACACATTCTTCCCCATGTTTCTCCTGCCTCTACTGAAACCATCCACTACATTGATGCTAAGCAGCCTGTGTTTAAGCATTTAATTGTTCCTCAAAACCTGCATAATTAATGGCTTTGCAATCAGGCAGCTTAGATTGATGCAATAGTAAGGCAGCAGGTTTGGTCAAAGATGAGGGAAGAGAAATGTCACAGCCATGCTTTTTTTACTATGGTGCCTCTGCCTAAACAAGCTCTCCTTTGCCTTGAAAACTAACAGTAACTGCTTTTCCTTTTCATTCATATTTAATTGGATCATGAGGAACAAATACAAGAAAAATGCCAAAACAAGCAACAAAACACGTCGTACTCTTCTGTCTAGCTCAAAATTAAACTTTCAGCAGCTGCAAGTCTGATTCCTACTATTTATTGATGTTATGTTATACATTTGTTTTGTGGTTTATATGGTATGATGATTTGGTTGGGAGGTGATATTTGTTGCAAAGCCTTACTTTAGTTTTGCGAAAATCGATGAAGCAAACCTACTCTCTGTGCAGAGACCTGACTCCTTGTATTCTTAGGCAAATTTGAATTCTCTGGTTTGTTTCCTTAGTATCTCATAAAACAAGAAATACTCTCCTTGTCCAAACTTCTGCCTTAAGTAATTTTTATTTTATCTTACTTCATCCTACTTGAAGTTATTAAAAAGGGGAACATTATATTGTACTTGCAGACTCTAAAGTCAGAACTGGGTTTAGATCTTTCATAAGCAAGTGGGTACATGCAAACATGGTGTATGCACGTGTGCGTAGCAATTTGTCAGATATTTCTTACTCTCACTTCAATATATAATTATGTAATTAGTTTAATTAATTGGACCAATGTTTAATTATTTTTGAGGATTGCAAAATAAGCGGTGTACCAAACTGCTATTACATTAGTTGCTGTTACACCAAATACAGCTGTAATTCCCCTCATCATTGCTAAACACCGTTTTGTTTTCACCAGAATAAGACTGGCTGGAATCTGCTACTGTAATTCTTTTCTTTTTGAAGTAAACCCAGTCCAGGCAAAATGGGGGAAAAAAGCCTGATCTTCATAAGAAAGATCTGAATGCAGAATATGAATAATAGTAGTGTAGAAGATCTCTCAGCAGAGTGAACTATGGTTCTGGTATGTGCAAGGGCTTGGATGGATCCCCTCATTTCTTATTTACTGTTGAACACAACAGTAATTGAGGTTTTTGTTTGGCAAGGATCCTGCTATCTGCTTTCCTGAGGACTGGCTTTTTCCTTTTCAGTCCCTGAAGCACATTTTGACAATTCAGGATAGTAGTGAATGCAAGTGGTTTCTCTGCTTCATGCAATATTGTTGTGGTATTAAGACACAAACCCCATACAGCCTAGTCCCTAGCTAGGAGGTAACCATTTCTTGTGTCGAGTCATAGCCTGCCAAGTCAGTGTTTAAGTACCTTATGGCAGACTAGGGCAGTGGCTATTGGTTGTCTTGTACAGTGCAAGGCTGTTTACTGAAAAGCCCTGTTGCTACCTTTTATTTAGAGTTTTGCTGAATGATTTCCCTGTGGGAGATTACTTTGTCTGGAAATACCATGACTAATGATTGCTTCACAAAGGAGGAGACAGTCGTCAGTTAGTTGATCTCCAGGAGATTTCCTTAGCAGCATTACATTGTTAATCATGCAAACAAGATATCTTTACTCTTACTTTAGTTGAGGAACCTCTTAACTTGCATATTGTCTGCAGTACGGGTGCCACTGGTGGCAAATGCTACCATTACATTGATGCTTGAGCTAGGATTCAGGGAGCCTTCCAGAAGCAGAAGTTTAGCACCGTGGTATGAGATGTAATAGCACTTTCAGGCATGCATCCGACTATTTCTTTGTAGGTGTATGTTTTCCCGGTCAATTAGTAGGATACATTCCAGTTCCCATCCACTGACTGCCTGGGCGTCTACAGAAGCCTGAAATTCAAAGAACTCCTAGGCCAAGGTGATTTTTGCACAGATGATTTCACAAACCCAAGAGCAGCAGCTCCCGCATTTTACTAAACTCCTTATCTGCTTCGGCATTTCCTCTAGGGATCAGTCATAGTAGAGGCTCCTGTGAAAGGCCATTATGCAGAGAAAATAAAAAATCTCATTTAACCCTTGGTAAACCTGCTAACAAACTGTTCACTCCACAGAAAGAGAAACAAAGACACCCAAGGGTTAAATTACTTATCCAACACTCATTAATACAGCAGATACAGCTACAAACTGTGTGTCTTAGTACTTCTAGGGTGCCTCTGCTCTCAGGGTTTTCATAGCCATACACTGTAGTGAAAAGTGCTGTACATATAAAGCTTCACTGGGAGGTTTATGATGTGAGCACATAGGAATGATTTTTGCACTGGCTCAGATGCTAGGGACATCATCAATATTCAAAGAGAGATTCAATACCTTCTCCTTGTCTGACACATCTGCTGTTAGAATATCTTGTCCTAGGATATTAATGCCTCTGTAGCCTTTAAGTGGCTACATATGCTTTGCCTTTTTAATTTGTCTTACTTAAAAATCAGTATGCAAAACTCTACATAGAATTATACTTTGCTAATATTAGCTGAACCTTGGTTGAGAATATAAATGGGTGTGTGTATATGTGTGAATACGTGTGTAGCCAAGTATGAATAAGGTCTATGTAGAGCTCTCCTCAGCTCACTTTCACAAGTGAATTCTTGATCTCACTTTTAGTTTCTACCCTGCTTCCCCGAGAATTGCAGTGGGAGAGAAATAAGCTATACCACATGGTCAACAGGCTTAAGCTCTTACAAAGAAGAGGTTTCTGAAGTCAGTCATCCCTAACTGAAAAATAATACCCTGTTTCCACTGCTTCATTTACACTCCTCTCTGGGGATTGTTAGCCAGTGTTTTCTAGATTTGGCACCATGGGTGGCTTCAGCTGCCACCTGGAGAGCAGTGGTGCTTGAGTATTTGTTATTCAGGCTACTGTGAATATTGTGGGAAAAGACCAAATTTAACTGCACCCCACAAGAATTTGGTAGCCCATTGGCTGGGCTTAGTAAATGATGTGAAAACCTATCAAAACACAATGCTTGATTAACAGAAATCACCTTGTGCATTAGTTGTGCCTTTTCCTCAAACTAAAGGTTCTTCATTCTGGATGTGAAAAGTCATAGGTGTGTTAGTAAAATACAGGAAGAATCCATGAAATTAAGACACAGATAGGTCTGATTTCATAGTATCAGTCTCTAAACTCAATCTGCTTCTTTGAAACTGAGGCTCATTTAATGAACAGAAATAACAAATAGCTTTAATAGCAGGAGAGAGGTTACTTTAACTAAAAAACATGAAATGGATGTGGTATAGTAGCATGCAGAAATACTCTCGGAAGGTCTGGTAGGGCTTGTTCTTAGGAACAATTGTTTTCTAGCACCTCTTTTTGATCTTTTTGTTTTTTCTTTGCTGTATCAACTTCTTTCTTTGTTTTCTGTCATCGCTTTCAACCTCTGAAGACCTTTTTGGTTGCAAAGGGGTGTCCTTCTTGACACTTATTTCCAATGTAGTTTTCTAAAACCAAGGTGCAGGCTGCAGTGTGATCTTTCAGACCAAATCCTCCTAAGTAGCTAAGAAGATTAGCATGCATCTGATTAGCTTTAGACAGACAAAAGCTGAACTGAATTGATAAGCAGTAAAAGCCCAACTGGTTGACAGCAGGTAAGTCACTTTAGATTGTCTAAAGATTTGGATCTGGACTTGTGTGAGAGCATCAGAAATGACATTTGGCTGTGTAGACAATAAAATGCCCATATAATTAATTAAAGAAAGGAATTACATGTATTTCTGCTTATGAAACATATAGGTACCTCTTCATTTGCTATGCTTTTTGACAGCATTTATGCTTTGGGCATAAGATGTCATGCTACTTACTTGGTTTGATTTTGGGCCAGTCTGCTGCTTCTATCCTGTGGTCTTCATACTTCTTGCCTGAATAAGCAAACAGGTAGCGGATGATTTCTGCTCGTCCTCGCAGATTGAAGTATGTCAGCTTGTACTGAGGCATGCTGGATCCCTGAAAGGGAAGGCACCGTGTTGTTTTAGGAATGAGTAACCCAACTCCTATTTGTAAAAGTGTACCATATGCTTGTTTTTGAGACACATGCTTGTACAATGCAAAGGACACATTACAGTAAGACATCGTGTGTTGTACTTTGCAATCATTGCATTAGTCACGCCTTTTTGTTCTGCATTTCTCAACCACAATATTCGGACGTGGACAGTGGCAGTTAAACCTACAGTTCCTCCTTGTGTATCTCCAGAAAGATGGTTTGAATTTTTTGGACATACTAAGAACTTTCAGCTTTCTTTTATTTTTCTTGTGACTCCAAATTTGGGCCATTTTTATAAAGTTTTTCAGAGTGCAAATCTAAAATCACATATTGTAACAGAAAATAGCTGTTGTCTTGAGTAGCAATTTTGCTCAAGCCTGCCTTGCTCAGCCTCTATTGCTTATGGAGACTTTCATCCAAGACCAAATCGTAGGAATTGCCAGACTACTGTGATCTTTCTCATTAGCTATCACCCTAGTTGCATAGGCAATCAACCCAAGTTATTTTAGAAATAAAAATTGATGTGAAGACCAGTCAACATGGTTGTTTTGGAGAAATGGTCATCAAATTCTCAGTTCCTTGTATAGAAGCCAAAAGAAAACCTGAAATGACTTTGCTAGGTTTTCATATGTTTTTTTTTTCCCTCTATAGCTCTAGTTAGGACTCATCTAACAGGAAAGCTCTATTTGGCTCTTGATGTAACAAGCAACAAAAGAAAATGTCCAGGAGTTTGATTGTACAACAACAATGATGCTGAAAAGATAAACAGCTATGTCTTCTTTAAACCAAAGTGGGCTTTTAAACTCTACACACACAGCACCTTAACTAGAGAGATCTATGAGCTCAGCTGAGATGTAAATGTACTGTCTAAAGGAAAATAAAACAACCATCCACCTCCTCACTGAAAGCAAAACCCTGTCTCATTTTGGCCTTAAAGTAGACCTTGCATGTCGTTTACCATCTTTTTATATCCATCAGATTCAGAGTGTTAGTAATAAAGCACGCAACACAGATCATCAGCTCCAGGAAAGAAAGGGAACTTTTTTAATGAGTAAGTGCTACTACGTAACCTTGCAATAGAAACAACCCCCTATTTAGTCATTTTGCCTTTGAAAACATATGCTTGAGGGCAGATGTATCATCAGCTTTCACTTTAGAGGGAGAGGCTTTTTGTTCAGAAACTGAAAAAGTTTGCACTTAACTCTGGCTGACAAGAGCAAACTGCCTTTGCCACTTTCTCCTCAAAAGTCAAAACATCTATTTTCCATCCTCAGAGTAGCAAAGGCAAAAAAGAAATATCTACAGCAAATGAACACACTGGAGGCTGCTTAATTCATAATAAAAGTTACCTGTTCCCCTACTGCACACAGCGGGGTCAGAGGAGATTAGTAAATGGAGATTTTTCACAGCTGATGGCCCAGCAGACAAGCAGAATTACCAATGGAGATATCTACAACTGCTTCAAAACAAGGACATCATTACAATTATTATTTTTCCTTTTTTCTTTTCTTTAAAGTCAAGCAAGTGCATTCCTTTGCACTGTATATAAAAGAGAAGTCACAGGCAAAATTACTTACATTAGGATGTGATTTGTTTTCTAGATGTATTAGCCACCAGTTTGTGTGTTGCTTGGTAAACACAGTTTGCAGATTACAAGTGTAACTCCTCCTATCTCTTAAAAGAGAAATTTTGCAATTCCAATTTTTTCAAGCAAGTTTTAGCTAAGCGGCGAATCTTTGTTACTCCATTTTCAAATTCTGCGCCCAGATTTATTACTACCTATGCTTTATTGTACTTGTATGATAAAACTATATATTATTATACTTTATCATTTATTTATGCAGGATGAGTTTGGATTATATGTCTACAAAGGTAATGTTAGAAGAGAGGATGAGTTTGTAGATTTTTTTTCCCCCACCATTCATCCCTGTTTCTGACTTTGGTCATTTGAGAGCAAGGAATGGCATTTTTAAAAGAGCATGTGTTATCTGAGGTTCAAGTTAGACATGACTTAATGTTTGGGAGTCAAAGGGGAGAAAAAACCCCACTTGGTTCTTACTTTTCTTTTTTTTTTTTTAGAGGCAAGCAAATACTACTGATTCAATTTGCATTTGGAGAGGATATGACCTTTAACACGCAGAACCCACAGTGTGTGCTTTCCTCCTTTGACAAACAGCCATAGAAGTTCATTAGCAGAAAGTTGTTGACAGCTGAAAGGCATTTAGAAGCACAAAAATAAAAGGTTTCAAGGTAGAGGCTTAAGGAAGGCAGTGGACAGCTACATACACAGGAGGCTGGAGATGAGTGAAGCATAACATTTCTGGTGGTGAGTGTTTTGAAAGAGTCTAATTCTTACTGTGGGAGAACTTTGTATATAAAGACATGTACAATCAGGAGTAGTGAGATGATGTAAAGAAAAGGGAATTTTGGCTGAAGATCAGGAGGTCTTTCTGGCTGTTGTAGTAGATGGTGGAATATTTTGGTCTGTCAAGGAAGCAGTGGGAACTATTGTTTGAAACTTTTAAAGCAAAGCTAAACAAATTTCTAATGAATACACCATAAGGAGTAATCAAATATTTGCAGTGCTGATGCACATTTAAGCTTATGGATTTTTTTCTGTCTGTGAACAAAAAAGTCCTACAAGGAGTTTACCAAAAATACTTGACATTTGAAAGGTCTCTATAGCTTTATTGTAAGCATGTTTTTGTAAATGTTTGTAGGTTTTATTTTTTATTTGTATTTATTGTGAAATGTCAGGAGTAGCGCTTCCTAAACAATTACAGATACTTTTCTAAATGAAAGAAATGGTTGTGTTGGGAATAGCTTTTGGCCAAACATACAAATTCAGTTGGTGTTTTTTTTCCTTATGCCCCTTTACTTTGTTTCCCAGTGTGTTTTGTAAATGAATGGATCATGAGGAACAAATTAAAGCCATTTTAAAAACATCCAAAATCATTAAATAATTGAAAAACGTCACTTCTAGGGGAAAAAAAAAAGATCTATTCTGAGACTTTGAGTTTGTGCTTTAGGGATTTTTGCGGGGGAGACCTGTGGAAACCTCAGACTCAATTTTATGACATAGCCCCAATTTTATGACATACTGCTTTCAAAGCAATGAACTCAACTAATCTAAACTTGGTATTAAATTAGCTTTAATACTTTAAAGTTGTTGACCTGCTTAGCTGATTTTCTAGCTTTCCTCTGCAGCTTTCTTAAAGCCAGCTTAACTGGCTTTAACATACCTTTAAACCGAAGATTAGTGGATCTTGTGATTTAATTCAACATTTGGAGCCACTCAGTGACAAAATCAAACAGGAAAAGAGGAGGTCAAATATGTGTAAAAGGTGCCACCCTCTGTGTTATTCATGAGTCAAAATTCGGGTTGGAGTTACAAGTGTATCAGACCTCTTAGAACAGTTTTCAAATAATTTCAGTTCATGTCTTTATGGAGGTACTATATAACCTGCTGCATTTGGGATGCTTTTATCAATTTCAAATCGATTTGAAAACTTCAAGCAAGATTAGGGTGAAAAAACAGAGTCTAGGATGGAACCAACATCATTCTCTGAGAACTAAAATGCTGAATTTCAGATAGCACTAACGCAGAAGAGAAAAAGCATTGGCAAACTGGAAACTCTATGAATGTACCAGGACAATATAGAAGCAAACAGTCCTGGCGTCTGCAAGTTGTGCAATACTTTAGCTTTCACTGGATAACAGTGTATGTGTCCCTGCTCTGTTTTAAAGTGTAAATCACAAGTGCGCTGCCTGCTTTTTGCCTCCTCAAGATGAGTTTATGGTGTGTGCCCAGTGCAACTGGAGCACGCTGCTTCTGCCAGACAGTGTGCAATTCTGCATTCCCAGTCAAAGTCTTTGCCCCATGAAAACTAGACTTTGTAGATAAACAGGGTTTATTTCTGTTTTGGAAAATCCAGCCCTCAAAGTAATACATGGAAATATTACTCGAGCTACTAATAGGCACTGAAACCTGGATGCAGGTACTCAGTACGTGAATTCAGAAAACAAAAGAAGAAAGCAAAAGGCAGGACTTCATTTAATTTTCTTGGATAAGGTTATTAATATTTGAGGTGACAGGCAGCAGAGAGCTTTTCTCTGAGCTGGGAGCAGAGGAGGAGAAAACAGCTAATTTGAACTATTTGTTCACATCCGTCCAAAGTCTGACAAAGGACCCTGTGATTCAAAGTCCCCTTTAACTGTACTTTGCACAGTGAGAAATGAAGGGTTTCCTTGCCTTAAGGTTTCATCATTGATAGAAGATTTAAAAAAGCCCAGCTGTTTCCTCTAGCAAGCAAGACCAGTAGGGTTGGGTTAGGGTTCATCTGTGTGTCTCTAAACATCTGGAACTCGAGCTGTCTGCCTGGAAGAGACGATGCATAGCACTGTATGTGTATTTTTTTAATATAGAATGTGAGGGGTCTTCATTAATTTAGGAGTCATTTATGGAAAGCACTGCAGCTAGCACCTGACACAGCATTGCCCTGATCATGAGCCTGCCAAAAAAGGGGAACTGGATGCCTTGGCTGCCTAGTGTCATAATCCTCACTTGAATTGCAACCATACCAAAACGTGGGCCTTGAGGTAGCTCCGTTTCCTTTCCCTACACTAATACAACTTCGGGCTGCATCCGTAAACTTGGGGCCTGTGATCGGCAACCAGAAGAATGTGCTGGACCTTGGACGCCCTGCTGGAAATCCAGTGCTTGCTGTAGTGCCTTTTCTGATGAGAAAGGTGAAAAAGTCCCTCCAAGGACTAGTGAGTGATGATCCCATCAATAGATACCTCCACAGATTTTATTACAAGATTCAGCTGTCATGCCAGTTTGGAGTGTTTGGGTTGCTGGAGCTGATATTATACATTCCATTTTCATGATTTTATAAAACAATAGTATAACAACAGATCCTCTTCCACTCACATAAGCCTAAAGGTCTCTTACTGCCAAGAAGCGTCCTGCTTTATAAAGTGTGAAACAGAGTTCATGCCCTCTCTAAGCAATAATCTAGCCGAAGCTGAAAAGCTTGATGAACATTTCTTTTGGTTTTGTTCTTAGTGCTGCTTTTAAAGCAGTTGCTATTTCTATACAAGGTGTTTCTGCAAAGTTCGCCTGGAAATCTGATGAGTAAGTTTGAAATAGATGCATACCCAACAGCCTGAGTTGGTATCCTGCTTGGATGGAGAGGGAGCTGCAAGCTCAGGCAATTCATATATTTACTCATCTATTTCTGTGATGTCCTAGAGGTACCATGCCACATATGCAGCTTGAAGGTCTTACAACCAGTATCAGCTGAAGATCAATAGGAACACTGGGATTTCAGAGGGAAAATTATTCCTTCTCTTCCTTACTCCCAGTCACATGGCCCAGTAGTGTTAATGTCCGTTAGGAAGCTCATTTTAGAAAGGGAAAGAAGAGAAGCTGGCTGCTGTAGGGGTTGTTTTTTTCTTTGTATATACAGACAAAAGAGTCTTTACACATTGCAGGAGAGTTTTTCCTTAGGCTATTAGCTCAGGATCTTTGATTCTGATCCTTAGGGACTAGGGAGAGTTGTGTTACCTTACGCAGTACCAAAGAGAAAATTTTAACTAGGAGACTTATTTTGTCTTATTTGACCTGAGAAACATTAGGAATATAAAGTTCCATTTTGCCTGTCTTGCTTATTGCCTTTCTCAGATGTGTGAATTCCTCATCCCTGTAGTTGGAAAGCCAAGTATTAAAGCAGATTTCTCTTTCCTCACTTAAAAAAAAAAAATAAATGCTTCCCTGTCCAAGTGAGTCTTCCTGACTTCATTTTTTAAACTTTCAGAGGAGGGAAGCAGAAAGACAAGGTTTAAATAGTTATAGTAGGAGACAAGTGAAGAAAAGCTTCCACAGCCATAACTTTGTAAAACTTGCCATTTTAGCAAGCTAGGAAAAATAGAAAATGTCATTGTCCAGTATTTCTTCCTTTCTATTTAACCAACCTAACATAACGGCCAGAAAGGTTTGGGGAAAGGCATGCTTAGTTATCTTTTCCTGCTTGAGCAATGTCAAAAAAGGCTGCTGGGAAGCAGCCTTGCCCTGTTTGCAGGGCATGGTCCAGCTCTCGTGGCTGCTGATCAAATCGCTTACTGCAGGAATGCCTTACATTTTTTCTCTGGGATGAAAAGTTATTCTCTCTAAAGACTCTCTGTGTTTATATTTTATATCTAACTTCAGGGCTGAAACTCAACACAGAAATAGCCTCCTATTGACCCTTTCTGGAGAGAAAAGAGTTTGATGTTGAGAAATCCATCCATGTTAGCAAGAACTAGCCATGGGCTTGTTGTTGCACCCTTCTGATTCCTCTCTTGTAAGGAAGGTTGGTGACTGCCAGATGATGGCACTGACTTAATCCAAGCAGTTTATCTGGATGTAAGTAACACTAAGACAAATAACTTTTGCCTTTACCTGATAAAAAATAAGGGATACAGTAGATATCTTATGTGGTATGGTTCTTGAATAGGGTAGCTAGTGACTTTGGGATTCTCATTAAGAAACAGAATTGAAGAATCAGGATGGCGTTCTCTTTTGCACAGCAAAAAGTAGAAAGGCTTATTTTCCCTTTCTCAAGCATAACCTTCTTCTTTTAACATGGAGTCAAAAAATATCAGAGGCTTAAGAGATATTTTCAGCCTTTGAAAACAAAAAATGATTTTTTTGTTTCTGTTTCTTTTCTTGCCAAAAAAAAAGTTTATATTAATTCTGGTTTTATTGAAGAAAATAAGAAATGTTCTGCCCCCCTTCTGGGGGGAGATGGATTGGATTAATGGAAGACTTCAAATCTTCCAACAGAAGATTTCCAAAGCAGTCTGTGTTTTGACAGCGAATAGATTGAAAAGCTTTAGTAATTCTATCTAATTCCTGTCAGCTCTCCATCTGAGATAAACTTTTTATGAAAAGCAATGTTCTCTTTTTCCTGCTCTGCCCCAGTTATAGAACATCAGTATTTTAATTTGATCCTTTTTTTTTCTATGCCAGATAGCAGTCTGGACATTGGAGAGAAAAGAGAAAAAAATCTGCATTCTCTTTTCTGTTTAATGCACAAATAATCTGAAGTAAATGCTTATGCAATTTGCTGTAGGGTTGAGTTTTGAAATAACAGATCTCAAATGTAATGGTTGTGGCCTGATACTTCTAAGCATGAATTTCAAGATTGGATACGGGCATGGCTTAAAGCATGGATCTGGGGGGGGGGTTAGTGGGATTTGGCATGTCTTTACCCAATTATTTGCAACCTGTGGTGCAAATCAGCCTCCTAACATGAGAAGAGGTTTTCAAGGAACTGCTGTGGATTACTGAGAAGTGTTAATGATATGAGTATGATAAGTGACCTGATGAGTAAGCTCTGCTGAATGAGCAGGGCCTTTTGAAAGCCCGATCTGTGAATGTGTGGGTTTAAAAAAGAGGGTGTGGAGACCTTAACGCAATTATCTCAGAGCTGTAGAAAAATCCTTAGAGAAGACAGTGGGGAAAGAACACATCTGGGTGAAAGAGAAGGGTTAGAATTAGACTTATTCTGAGAGATGTTTTTGAAGGTGAGAGTCCATTGTGACTGGACAGTAAATGGGTGATTGCTGTCAAGACTGTTGTAGGAAGGAGAACACCAGGGTCATTTGGGTTTCTCCAAGCTGACTTCATAGCTGCTGCTCTTCATGCGAGTGCCCCTCAGGCAGCTGCAGTCAAAACGACAAGGATTCAGACATTTGAAGTTCACCCCAGTCATTTGAACTGAATAAGTGAGGGAGAGCTTTCATGTCAGCAAGGACATGGAGGCAGAGAGGCCGTGACAGGCAGGGCTTTGTTGGGCTGCCTCGCGTGCCAGGCTCTTCCATTTAGGGCCTGAGCATCTGTGATGACTTTGCTTTCTGTGTGATCCTCAGTCTTCTGATTTGCAGCTACTTGGCCTTAGTTTTATGTAAATAACTTTTACAGTTGTTCTGTGCAGCCTCCCAAGCTGCAGTGAACTTCAAATGAATGAATTGCACACCTCAGTCTGTGAAATACTGGTAAATAAAATTGCAAGAGGAGAGATCTCGGGGAAGATGCAGACTAAGGAGCAGTTAGGATAATATTTCAGGAGAGACTGTTTATGTCTTTTATTTTCTCATCAGATGTTTTAAGAACTCCCTGAAGCATTTTGTGGCAGAACAAAAGCCTAAATAATCTTAACTCTTGACGACACCAGTCGTTCCCATAAAATTCATGTCTTGCATCTGCCTGTGTAGTCTTCAGATAAACTGGCACCTCCTCACAATATTCCTCCAAAGCAAAGAACGCAGCCCTGAGTGACGTTGCTGTGTGTTAAGTGGCTGCTGGTTTTGCCAACTTGCACCTTTCCTTGGATGAGAAAAAAATTAGCTTTTTTCCTGTCTCATCTCAGCCATGTGCATGTGTGTATGTACGAGAAGGAGTACAAACACTAAATCACTGTAGCCAGAACAAGGCAAGGTGGTGCTCACTTTGCAGAGCTCTCCAGCATCACTCACCAGCTGTCCTGGTCACACATTCCTGGTGTACCTCTGCTGTGCCCTGGGCTGCCTGGTGCATACCACCCTGCCCCGGAGGCTCAGTGGGCTGTGGCACAGATCTCATGTGTTTTCAGGTATTTTGAAGTTGTTTGCACAGCCAGAGTGAGCCTGAGGAGACCTAGGACCTTGCTAAAGTGCTCTTCAGACATTGCCAGTTGTCTTGAGAGTACTAGCACTGACAAGTGTGGACCTACAGCCCTGAGCACAACCTGGCTAGAAGCCTGGGAGCATCTAGATTCGGCCATAAGTAGTAAAAGTCCAAGATCCCATGAGCTATGGGTACAGACCACTTGGTATGTAAAGCCATAACCTATGTGTCCCTATATTTAAGAAGAAAGTACTTTTTGAGCAGCAGTTTGCAGCACATTTTGCCTTTGCTCATGGAAACACCAGGCAGACTCAGACTCTGGGGCAGTGCCCATTGCTGCGGGTTCCCTGCTCTGCCCCAGAGTACCCTGGCACACACACAAAAAGTGCTTGTTTACCTGAGGCATATGGTTACAGAGGCCAGTCTCCGGTGTCCCATATTTGTTCTTTCCTGTTGTCAAACATCAAACATCCTTTCTGAATATCTTTCTTTGTTCTCCTTCTCTCTTTGCCACCTGTTACCCAAATCCAAAGCGTAGCTGTATCTGTCTGGCATCACTGAATGTCCTTATTTTCTCTCCTATCCCACTTCATGCTCATGCTTTACAGAGTCACTCCAGCAAAGTTTTTAGTTACTTTTAAAGAAGTGCAAAATGAAAGTTGTTTGGTTTTGGCTTTTTTCCCACCACCTTGTTCATAGTTGTAGCTTATTTTATTGGAGTTTTAACAGATTGGCTCCAGATAAGTGAGGTTCTTCAAGATGATGGCACTTTAAAATATATATGTGGGATTTGGCAGATCCTTTTTTGTTTTATTTCTCACCCTGCCCCTCCTTGGACTAACTGACAAAAGGGTAAAAAAATCACCTGAGATCTGCAGCATATATGCTGATGTGAATGAGCAAAGCTTTTAGTGGCATGGGATGCCACTTGCTAAGCCAACACCAGCAATACGTCAGTGGCTCCTAGGCAGTGTAATTACTTGCTAATGAGATTCTGATCAAAGGTATCTTGAAAGTGAGCACTGTCTTCAATTACTTCTGCTTTCTAACTGCTTAAAAGAAGGTGATGTATGGCAGACAGCAACTAGAAATCTTACAAGAAAACCCCTAGGGCAGCAGAGTATGTTTTCCAGTGGCACAAAAATGTGCTGCGTTGAAGGTGACTGGTTAACATGCTTGCATGTGCACAAACCCAGAAGCCTAAGAATTGCTTTGTGTATATTTTTGGTTTAAAATTTGGAGAGCTTCAGTCTTATTTCTATCCAAATAGATTTGATTGTGCGTCTGGGTGTGCGTGCATCTGCAGCATGGACTCATTCACACTATGTATGCATTTTTAGGGAGAGGTGGATTCTGTTTTGGATTAAAGAAAGCAAAAGAATAAACAAAAGTAAACTAACAAAAGATCTCTGCATCTATTGCAACTTTTGAGTATGAAAGAACCGGTGTTTACGAACAATTCTAAGGAGCATAGAAGTCCAGGGAAAACACTTTATAGCTGTGGTTTGTTTGCTTGGATAGTTTGAAATGAGCAGTGAATAAAAGATGGCTTTTAACAGATATGTGTGCAGGAGGATTATGCACACAGGCAAATGGTGGCAGTTAGAATTTAAAGGTAAAAAAAATCATGAGCAGTTATTCAGAATACCATTTTCAAGTAAAAGGCAAAAATCAACAGCAAACAAACCCATGTGAGTTTTGGTAAGGCGAAAAATGGAGCAAGTGGAAGCAGATTCAGGAGGTTTCCCTCTATAGGATAATGGTGGGAATTAGGACAAGAATATGTTAATCCATTGGTGAACCAAATGACAGGAATTTAGAAAATGGACAGAACAGCACATAAAAATGACCTGGAGGAATTGGTTGGTGCTGCTTAATATAAATCTAATTCCTCTGACATTAGCCTAGATTCAGCTTGGTTATGTAAGTGAATGTATATAAGTCAGCCTTTACATCTAATAGAATATTGCTTTGAAATGTTTTTTCACTGAAAACTCCCTGCAGAATGCCAGGAGCTTCCCCATACCAACTGCTATGCTGATGAGGTTGTCTTTTTGAAAAGTGTCTCTCTGACATGTACCCTGATTATCAAAGCAGCTCAGTACTGATAGCATCAGGCACTGGTGACAAACGTAACAACAGGCGAGTGATCTACCTTTTTGCCTCTAGAAAAGCAGTTCATAATTTATGAAGTCTGATCATAACAGTGCATGTGATTGTACAGATGTCTTAAGTACATCAGGCACTTTAACGATGCTTGTAAGTAGCAAAGAACGTACGCAGATGGGGTACTTGTGTTACACTTACAGCTAGTGTGTAGAGCTCATGGTTATCCCTCTTTATATCAGTAGCACTAGTGTGTTGAATAAACCAAGCAAAACTCTAAAAATGAAATACTCTCAGTACTTGTTCTACATGTAGCACAATTGGACGAGACTAACCCCCATGCAGCAGGTATAACAGCAGCCCTAGGGAGGGCAGAGTAGGATTAGAAGAAGAAAAGAGAAAGAGAGGAGCCAGGCTGTGGCAGTGAGCAAAGCTGAAACAGAACTCACTCTGGTGTAGTGATAAGTGGTCCCTTCCTCAGTGCACAGGAGTCCCGCTGAGTGCTGGCCCCGGTGGAAAAGGCTCATATATACTGTTTATTAATATGCAAACCACTCCCTGTGACACGCTATCATGACTCTCTCTCTCCCCCCTCTCACATGCACAGAAACACACACACAAAGTAAATGCATCATTCCCTCCGATAACAAGCAAGCTTTGTGACTTTTTGGACTAAGTATGGCAAATTGGGTACTAGAATTTTTCAGCTTGTGTTTAAGACAAAGAAATACTTTAAAAACCTATTTATTTGAAAAAAAAGATAGCAATAATAATAAAAAAATAGATACTGAGGAGCTGAGTCAGATGATGGGTGTTTTGGGGATGTTTTTAAACGTAAAAAGTGTGGAGCAAGCCAAGAAACGTCTGTAGTCTGAGACTATTTCTAATTAATGTGAAACCTTACAGTATCTGATCTAATTATAGAACAATGCCTTAAATAACTGCAATCTCATTAAAACAGAGGAATCAGAAATGAAAACAACCAAAAAAAAGAAAATATCACTTCCAAGTCTTTGTCATACAGAACAAAATTATTTAAGGTGGGTTTTTTTTTTCTGTTATCAGTAAAGAAGAGGAAAGAGGATTTGCGCAAGCTCTGTCCATGAGTAATACACGTTAGTAGTTAGAACTCTGTGATGTTACTGATTCTTGTCTATCATGGACGTTGTGCTTTTTTGCTTGCTTTTTCTTTTTAAAATTCATTTGTACTTCGACTTTAAGAAAGTCCATTCAACGCTGCTGTGCTTTGCTTCCTCCTCTGTGTGCAACCAGAACACGCCAGTATTGGAGCAAAGCTTCCTAGTGATAAAGAGATAGGTCTGATGTGTACCCCACAAATGTGCTTTGCAGCCTCGTTCACTTTGTATAAATAAACAGCTGCAAGCATTCTTCGGAAGTGCAGAGAGCAGCTTTACCCAAAGGACTCTTCCCTGGAATGAGGAGGTGCCAGATCCCTGTAACTCACACCATTAATCACTTGCTGTAGGTCAACTTATTTCCATGTAATTCATGTTTTACCCTGATGTCAACAGCTGAGTTTTCAACCAGCAGCCTCTACAGCTAAGATAAAGTTTACAAAAATCTCTGAAGCATCTTCTAATTGGGACTGGTGTAACCTGAGTTGTGAGCCAGATTACTGGGGTTTACCTTAACAGTGGCTCTTCCTTGCATTTGGACTTGCTTTGGCTGCAGACTTGTGCTTTAACATTCCTTTTCTCCAGCATGTCATTGCAGTGGTGGTTTTTGAGTACATCGAAAAAGGGAAGTTTAAAGTAGTTTAACTAAAATCATATTTCACCAGTTTTTAATTGTTGACTGTACAGAAAGCATGCTCTATGGGGTATGACAGTTCCTTCAGTTGCCAGACAAGCTTGAGATTTTTTTCTCATTTCATTAGCAGAAAACTGAAGCAATATTTATGGTTCTCAAAAACCTTGTTCTTGGAGACAAGTAAATGGAACATGAAACAAACTTATTTTACAAATACTAAGATTTCGAGCCACTAAGAAGTTTAATTTATTTTAAGTTTAAGTAGAATGTGGAATATATTGTGGGATCCGGTTCTCAAGCTTCTAGAACAGACTGCAGTTTATTCTTACCTTGACAAAGTCACCATACACAGTAAAGCATCAGTTAGAACACTGGTAATCTAGCTTTTACTTTTGATGTGAGGTGGCTAATGAATTGAAACTGTACCTTCACTCCAAGAGCTCCCTTTGTTGAGTTAGTATAAAGCACAAGCATTTCTTTGTGCTACAATTACACCTCAAATGTCTGGCAAGGCAGCAAAAAGCCCCTTTTCCCTTTGTCTGTAGGAAGCCCTTAATGTGGATCAGGCAAAAGAGCATTCCAACCTATGGCAGGACTGCCCTGGGAATAATTTTTTTAACTTCCTATTTTGAATGTGTAAGTCAGTCCCTGCCCAGTGGAAGCCATGCTCAGGCCATGTATTGTGGGCAGGCGCTATTCCCCTCCCCTTGCCACTGCTCTGAGCACCTGAGGGTCTGGCAGTGAGTGTGGCCATACAAACAGTGGGATTTAGGGAGGCTGTGCTCATAGCACCTGTTGCCCAAGAGCACAGTTCTTTACAAGATCAGGAGGTAGGTTCCTTCTCCTGAAGAAAAAGTAATTCCTCCTGTCTGCCCATTTCCGCTCAATGTGCACGTACACAATAAAATCCTGCACTTCCCCAAACGGGGAGTGATTCATGCCTCCAAGTTTAAAATAATGAAGTTAGTAATGCGCTGAACTGATTTAACCTTAGCTCCCTCTGTTAATGGTTAATCTCTCAATTTCTGTTGCCCTTTCGGCCTGCAACAGCTGTTGATGGCATGAAAAATTGGCTGAATTGCAGTCAAGCTGAGGCTGTGTATGTTTGTTGCATGAAGCTCTTGGACAGAAGCAGAAGACACCTTAGGCAAACTTCTGGAAGCTTTAGGGCTGGGACAACAAACCAGTCAACATCATGATGCATTAAATAAAGTTTCTATGAAAGCTGGGTGGAGAGACATCCATTCAGGTCACACATCTTCCCCTTGGACGACAGCAGAGTCATCTTCATGGGAGGATCTTCAGTTAAATACCCGCAACTCAGTTTTCATTTTGACAGTTTGCTTTTTGGTCATGGAGCAACATCTAGTTTTCTTTCAGCTGGCCAAGCCCATGGACAGCTCTGTTGCATGATGTGTCTAGCAGTTGTGTGGACTCACCAGGTCAGTGAAAAGATGTTTTCCGTGCGTTATATACAGGGACACAAAGACATTAACTAGATGACACATTTTCTATCTTGGTCAGAATGGAGGCTCTCTTAGCTCGAAAGCCCTGGATAAATGCAGAGGAAGTCACATGGATTAAAATTAAATCCAAGATTTAGTTTGGCAGATGTCCCTTTCAGAGCATTCTTAGGCTATTATGAGATCAGTACGGTACAGGGCAGATCTCTTGCCCTGTGATTACCTAAGCATTGTGGGATCACTCTGGCTGTTGACTCACAGCTAGCCCTTCCTCACCTCTTCTTTCCCAGTTGCTGCACTACCCCACACTCCAGTTAATAGTTAAGCAGAAGTTTTGAAACAAGACACAGCAACTCATGCTTTTGACCTTGCTTTGTTTTGAGCCCCTTTGGTAAGCTAGCTTGCTTACTGTGTGTGTCAGTAGAAACATCTGTAGCAGAAGTGTTTCCTGATGGCTTTCTATTGCTGATGGGGAATAGTAGGGGTCCAGCTCCACCTGAGCTGAAATGGGAGTAAGTACATGACTGTGTTGTAGGCTTTTCTCTACTGGGAGGGAAATCCCAACCAGGTTTTTGCAGTGACCCAACTTCCACACTGCACATCCGCATCTTATCGAGACTGGTAACCTGTAGTTAGTGCTTCTACCTGTGTGTCCAGGAGAATAAATCTACTCAAGCTGAAAGTTTCACATTCATTTAGATACAGCTGTCGTGTTCACTTCCTTAGTAATTTTCTCACCCCATCCCTGATATTTATCTTTTTTATTTTTATTACAATATTATGATGCTATTACAGATTTGACAAAATAAATATTTAGTATAAGATATAGGAAGTGAATAACAGCTTTGATAATTTTTAAGCCCCTTAAAATGAGGGATATTAGGCCTGTATTTAGAAACCTGCAAATGCAGCAAAGGTGCTTGATCTTTTATGTTTATAAAAGAGATGGTAAATGCTCCATCTCTGGCAGTGTTCAAGGCCAGGTTGGACAGAGCTTTGGGTGACATGGTCTAGGGTAAGGCATCTCTGCACACGGCAGGCGGGTTGGAATTAGAAGATCCTAAGGTACTTTCCAACCCAAACCATTCTATGATTCTATGTAATAGATCTCAGCAGTTTGCCTTCTCTTTTGGAAAGCAGTAAATTCAGCCAACAAAACCAGCTTCAGACAGCCCTAATGTTTGGCAATTGCAACTTAAGTTTACAAACAGTTTTGCTTAAAGAAATGCTGGGAGGTATTGAGAAGACTTTTTATTATTTATTTTTTAAGTTGACATGTTTAAAATTTTTATTGTGAATCAATGTTCTTAGTGCTTTTCTCGAATTTGAAATCTAACCATATAAAAAAGGGAGTGTACTTTAAAAACACCATCTGTGGGAATATAACCATGTTCTAACATTTGCAGTTTGCTTTTTTCATGCATATGGCATTGCTTTGTTTACTATATTCTGTAAAAAGTATTCAGAATGGTCACAAATACATTTGAAAGAAATCATCCATTCTCAGTCAAAGGTCCTTCCAGTGTTACTATAGCTCTAGTAAAAGGCAATGTTTAATGACCAATGAGATCATTAAACAAGCAATAATGAGATTTGCTTTTGAAGCAGAGAAGCTTAGAGAAGTAATCAACTACAGAGAAGCCTGCAGTTTTGGGGTTTTGAATTTAGATGGCAACTTCTTTTGCTTCTGCTCCTGGCAGCAGGGAGCTTTTGTGCATAGAAAAGTGAAAAGCATCAGCTGAAAGATTCGTCTTCAATTTGCTACATGGAGAGCATAACCAGTGAAAAGCAGACTGTTAGACACAGTTCTTCATGTTCAGAAGCAGTCTCTTGGCTTTATTGATAAGAAGTAGGGAAGTTCATGGATGCAGGTGGTTGTATATGAAAGACCCTGATACAAAACCTGTTGAAGCTTGCTAAGGACTTGTGCTAACTTCAGCAGGCTCTTGTCTCAGCTGCTGGTTTTGCATTTGAGAATTTGGGCAAGGCCATAATGGCTCATTTAGATGAAACACTTAGAATTACTTTTTCCAGTGCATTTGCTTCAGCATTTCATGTAAGTAATGCTTGGTCCTGAGTTAGCTGGCAGACTGTTTACTTTCTTTATCTTAGGACTCCTACTTATGAGAAACTGGCAAAGGTAATGAAAACCTGGTTACCCTATAGAATGTATTGTTCTAAAGCTTCTCTGCCTTTGCAGAGGAGCAATGACATTCTTCCCCACTCATAAGGAGTTACATGCATAGAGGATATTTAAGCACAAATTCTTGATGAATTGCCAGAGGACCCACCTATTCAGAAGATGCAGTTCACCATAGACACAGAGTGGAGGTCCTTGGTGTGTTAGCTGGCAGCTAAACCATGTGGTCTCTGTACTGATGCTTTGTTTCCCATTACATCTTGCAGAAATTCCTTCATGAAACTTCAAAAACCACATAGCCAAGTCAAGGCCAGTCAGCTGCTTTTCTTATTTCAATTAATGTTTTATTATCAGTCTACCAAAGTGAAGTAAGAGTTAATAATTAATTATCTGTGTACAAGTGAGATTTGTTCCTCATTTCATGCATGTGATCAAAGTATTGCCCATTCATGTTTAAATAGCTAAATCACGAGGTTTGTTCCCTTGTGAGCCCTTGCAATTGTATCACATTGCAGGAGCAACTACGTAAAGCAATCAGATGTGCTTTATGAGTCTGAGAATAATCTGTGATTCATAGAAGTAGGGCAATGCAATTAGTGAAATGTTAAGCCTTGTAATGGAAAGTAACATGTGCTGTCTGCCTGATTCCATCCACATCAGTTTCAGCATGGATAACATTTCACAAATATGTTACTTAACAAGCAAATATCAAAAGCTTTCAAAGAGAAGCCTTCTTAAAAACATTAGGCTGCTTCATCTCATGAATGAGTATCGGATAGTCTTGCTAGGAAGCTCCCAGGAGTCCTGAGCAGGCGCAGGACCTGGGCAAGGAGGGCACGTTCCCTGTTTACACATATGCACTGAAAGGCTGAAAGAGGAGAAATCCTTCACTTCACCTTTTGAAATGTGAGTTTCTCCAAAGAATCATCTCCAATGCCAGCCTCTGTGATTCAACAAAATGAATCATTTTGTATCACAATCACTTTCAAGGAGCCTAACATGGATTAAGAGCAACAGGGTTTGAAATATTTGTGGGATTTTTTTGGTTTTGGGGTGGTTTTTTTTGGTTGGTTTGTTGGTTGTTTTTTAAATTTTCCAGGTTATTACTGTAGAAGACCTCTTCCTTTGCATTGGTTTTTGGATCAATACAGTGTTCAGACCTGTGGGTGTATCTTTCAGGATACTTGTTTCCAGCTGCTTGAAGCTCTGGGTGCAAAACCACAGGAAACCCTGTGTGGTAGGCAGCTCTGTTCCTGATTTGCCCAAAGAAAGGGAAGAAGCACAAAGCTAGGTGCATGGACTTGGAGGCCATTTCTAAATCTAGCCATAAATATTTTACTGCTTTATCTCTGTCTTGTGCTTGTCTGCAGTTGTTGAGGCCCAGAGGTTTTAGATGTATTAAGGCTGTGTCTTTTGTTTAGTGGCTTAAAGCAGAATGGAAAGGGGGCTAGCATTCATTTGACATTAGACAGGTGTAAACTGCAAACCTAAATAAAAATTAACAAATACCAGGCACGATTAGAACAAGAATCAGTCTAGAATGGGGAAAGCTCTGCAGGGAGAGCAAGAGGGGTTGCCTTTAGCTTCAGACACTCCTCTCTCAGCTCCAGAGAGCAGAGGGATGTCTGCCCTTTCCCTTTTTCTTAGGTGCCAGAGAGATTAAAACAGCCTTGCCAGCATGGTGCATGGAAAGATGCTTGGTAAAAATGCCACTTCCAACAGCAGCTGTGCTCTGTATTTCTGCTCTGATAACCAAATGTAGAGGTAATTATGAAAAACATAATTATGAAAGCGCAGATTGAAACATTCTCTCTTTACATTTCTTCTGTAGAGGCAAAATGGAAGAAACAATATCTTTTCTGGTAACATGCTCATTTTAGCTTTGGGGAGATATTGAGAGTTGTTATTAAATGCCTTGGATACATTTGGGTAGAAAACATGAGTCCATCACCAGCAAACAGCCAGAGGTATTTGCTCATAATGGTACAGTTTCCAAAGTGACAGAGATGGCACCAAGCAAAGTGACGTTTCTGGAGGAAGTAACTTTTTGGGTAAAATGATCTTGCATAAAACCAATTCAATTACTGCTTTCTGTCAGTGCAAAAATCTTCATCAACTTCAGTGATTTGAGCTCCAATTCGTATGAAGACCAGAGTTTGCCTTGTTGGGATTCCTGGATTTGTCATGCTTTCTCCTCAGCGTAACTGAAAGTAATGTGAAATGCCTCCAACTTTCCAGAGATGATCATTGCAAGGTCAGTATCAGTACTTTTACTGCCTCACCAAAGTCAGAATATGTTCCACCTGTTTCCTTTGCATAAGTCTGAAATTATCAAGATTCCTGTCTGGTGAGTTGTTACCAAGAGGCTTCTGGTTTTGAATGCTTGGTCCTCCATCAATCATTTCTTTTCAGGAGATGCAGATAGCATAACAGACTCTGAGAAACAGTAAGACTTTCAAATGGCCAATGTCCTTTAGTTATTTGTTCTTCTCCTTTTTTGCATAAACTGCATGCTTTTAAGGAGTGAAAATCAGAAGCAGAAGAAAATCTGACAGATGCTGCCATATAACTGACTTCGCACATCCAGCAAATACTGTGGGGACTGTAAAGGGGATGCATATACTTTGCTGTTAAATTTTTAGCACTTTTTGTTGTTGTCGCTTTTGAAACACAGAAAGTGTTAGTGACAAACTGCAGTGGTATTCTCACAGCAGCTTGATCTTTGTGTTCCGGTGCATATACTGGAAGTGTTACTATTGCACTACTTACAGGGTTAGACAAGTACAATTGGCACTTCACCAGTAAAGTTTCTGGACTTGGGTGCAAGTTGTGTTTGAGAATCCCTTGGTAACAGGAAAAACAAAAGTGCACCATGTGAGAAGAGTAAGTTCTGCAATGTTGTAGACATTGGCATTTTTGTCGTTGTCTGCTGTGGGGAGGAAAAATACTTGGACATCAATATAAAACATTTGATTTACTCTTACATAGTTTGAACCATTCCATCTATCCTCATAAATTAATAGGAAAACATAAATTTCTTGAACTACTGCTGTTTTGATCTCTTATCGAAAATATTTGCTGTAATCTTGAGGTTTTTGCAACATCATTTTTATCTGTGTGTGTTTCTTAGCGAAAACAGATTTTTTGAAGAGCATTAAGTACTTAAGTGGTCCTTTTCTCCATGGTGGTTATTTTTTGTTTGGTTTTGGTTTTTACTGTTTTGATAACTAAGATAATCTCTAACCTGCAATTTCCTGTGGAATTCTGACCTATTTAGAAATGTCTTACTGCATGGCACGTGGATTGACATATTATGGTATTTTATAATAAGCGTTAAAATTGTGAATATACTGCAGCCCATTAGTGATAAAGGCTCCTCCGAGCCCTATGTATGTTAAATAATCACTGCATTTCTGCAGAGGACTGGAATTGAGACAGAATAAGGTATCTGTCTGTTTCCTCTTTCAGTGCTTAGCTTTTCTGGAAGTCTGTGATGAAACCACTCACTGGTTCAGACAATGTGCCCTTTTGTTCCCACTGATTCAGACAGCAGCAGGAAGAGAGGAAAGCAGGTTGCAACATGGGCTTGGAGGAGCTGACTGTGTTGTTAGGGTGGGGTTGAATATCAGATGTACACCAGACTGGTTGCAGTCCCAAAGGTAAAGCAGGGGTATTTGTCCAACCCTAACTGTTAGGCTGTCTGTCAGACAGTTTGCCTGCAAGCAGCTTTCTTACCTCTTTAACAATCTCTCATCTCTTTATCGATCTCCTGACCTGTCTGAATGCTCAATTAGGGAGCTTTTGCTTATGCAGGTGGTCTCCTTAGATCGTTAGAAGTCACCCAAGTCATCCTTGTCTCATTTTGATCTCAGTCTCCCTGCCGAGATGCTTCTTTCTCGTCAGGCATCAAATATCAGTTGCTCAGACACGGCATGAGATCCCTTCTTCGGGTGGCAGTTGGAGCTGGAGAAGCTGTCTACACAAACAGCCAAGTGGGAGCTAAGATATTTGAGAGCTCACAGGCTGAGTGTCGTGTCCTGCACAGATCCTTGCAAGAAGTCTTGCAGCCTTGGTGCATGCCTGAGAGTGAGAGAAAGACACAGCACTTGGTTGGGTACTGCCATCTCTTCTCATGTGATTTTCTCCTTCTCTTTTACTGATTGCAGCATTCCCAGATATGAGATGATACTGTATCATTTCCTTTGGTGCTGAGTGTGAAAAGCAGAGAGTCTCCTTTAAGTGGTGAACATTATCTGCTTCTCACTGAAGAACGCATAATCCTGACAACTGGATTTACAGTCTTCAGGCAATAGAAAAACATTGAAGAATAAGTTCACCATGCTGCACACAACTCTTCTTCCATACGCAGTACCCTACTGAGTACTTTCTGCTTTGAAGTTTCCACTTTTGTTAAGCTGGTAAACTCACTAAGTTCCTTTCAATTTTAATTTGAGCCATACTGTGCTATTACTCAGTTTTTCAGTAGTACACTTCTGGTTTTCCTCTAAAGAAAGAACAAAATCTTTTTTACAATAGTATTGAAAGAAATGGAAGTAGCTTTGTATTCTTCATAGCTAATAAAATATTTTGCAAACTTTTGAAAGCTGCTGAGTTCATGTAACTGAAATTAAAGTTGTACATTTAAGGAACGCTATATATAAAAGAGTGTTATCTGCCTACCCTTCGCAGTGCTGATCTCTTACCATGGGTAAGGGTAATTCTGGCCAGAAAGGTAATGAGAAGAGTCCACAGATGATAAAATCCAACTACAGAGGTAAGGATCTCTTTTCTGGGTTGTCTGTGGAGATTTCTCTCCCTAGTGGAAGCTGAAGGGTGACATTTCTCTTTCCAACCTGAGATGGATCAGTTACCTTCTGATAGAAATCAGAAGGTGTAAGGGATTTGGGGACACTGCATGAGACACAGAGAGAGAGACACATTCCAGAGAGCTCTGGAATGAAAGTACAGTAAGAGGTTTTTTTAAGGAGTAGCTATATGTGCACGTTAGTGTTTGAAAAACAAAGGAGAATTTTGTCACCTGCAGAAGCACAATTGTTGATTTAGTTACTCAGTGGTGCAGGAATGTATTTGCATTCTTCTGGGGGAATAAAAGGGTAAAAAACATTGGCATGCATCCTTCAGTTTATCATAGTTTACACTTTCTCACAGGTTTATTTTATGTAGGTCCTTCTACTCCTAAGCAAAGAACTGAGCCAAAAGCAATCATAGGCAATGCAAGGATTATCATTTTTAGCACAATGAGTTGCTGAAAAGAGGATTTGCCCTTTGTATGACTTTGGTTGCAAACACTTTAGGGGACCACTAATGCTGCAGATGATGTGTTTGTTCCATTGCTGAAGCTGTCTTTGACCTAATTTCCTCATATTACCCACCAACTAGAGGCTAATCAATAGGAACTATTTGCAGTTACTTGTAGCCCAATAAAAACCACAGATAATGCAAAAATTGATGTTATATGTACAAGAACATAGTAATGATTTTTTTGTGTGTGTGTTTTGCTGCTGCAGATTATGGTGTTAATGTTAGAGTATTTGAGTTGGAAGAGACCTCTTGAGATCTCCAAGTCCAGCCCCCCTGCTCAAGCACAGTAGCTAGAGCCAGTTGCTCAGGACCAGTTGGCTTTTACTATCTCCACAACCTCTCTGGGCAGCCTGTTCTTCTTTTTGACCCCCTTTGCAGTAAAACAAAAAGTGTATTCTTGTGTTCAGACGGAATTTCACGTGCTTTAATAATATATCCATTGCCTTTTGTTCTGTCTGTGCGCACTACTCAGCAGAGTCTGGCTCCCTTATCTTTACCCCTCTGCCCTTGAGTATTTATATACATTGATACATTCATATACAGCAAAGAACTTTATTCTGGAAAGAATAAGAATATTTCTATACAGCAAAGAACGTATACATTTAGACTTGGCAGTCCTGAAGTAACAGTTGGACTTGATGACCTTAAAGGTCTTTTCCAACCTACTTGATTCTATGATTTTATGACAAAATCCCTTGAACCTTCTCTTCTCCAGGCTGAATTTCCCCAGTTCTCTCAACCTCTCCATGCATAGAAGATGCTCTAGCTCCTTAGTAAATGACTGGCCTCACTCCAGTAAGTCCATATCTTTCTTCTACTGGGGTGCCTGGAAATGTGTCTGTAGCTGGTGAAGGTACACTCACCAGCAGTGATAACCTGAAACTGCGGATTTGTACTATCCTCTGGGAAAAGTTTTGTTACCAAATTATGCAAATTCAGTACTTATTCCAGGAAGGTGTTGCACTATCTCAGTATCTGTAGCACTTGATGTGAGCTCTTATCACTAAGCAAAAGACTTTTAAATCCTACACAGCAGAAACTCTAAAACAATAGCCTCTTCATGATTTAGTCTTAAAACCACTTATTCCTTAGTGACATCCTTGCAGTGGCCAAATGATGATGTTAATTTTTAACAAACTGCATAAAGAAGTCTGGTCACAGATGTGAAAACCACTGATGTTATGACCCATAGCTGTTGTTCTCCTCCTCCTTATTGGGAAACAGTCGTGAAAGTGGTCTCTTTTCTGAATTTGAAATCAGTGACTATCTTCCTGGTCACAGGATGGGAGGGTTATTTAGCAAGTCCTGAGTCACTCTTTGTTTCTGAAATAGTGAAGACAAAAGCCTGGAAGCAAAGTTCCATGTTCTTATGGATGACATAAACAGGGAATTTAATTCTAGCTTATGAGTACTGCGTACAATCAACGTGACTTATGGAAGTTTATGAAAGTGCTTTTGTAAGTAGATTTGCCAGAAGAAATATTTTACCTAATTCTTAGAGATAGGTATCTTTCAGGCAAAGAAAGCAAAGACTGTTGAATAAGTAATCCAGCTGTATTTGACCTCTGTGCCTTAGAAAATTACTGGAAATTGATATTTCAATAAAAATATCTCCTAGTACCACATAGTTAAGGTCATAAAGTCAATGGAAACTATCAGTAATTTTGTGAGGCCACGTGTTTATTTGTACTATGTACATCCTCATTCCAGAAGAGTCATAGATTGCATCTTCCAGGAGATTAGGACTTGTCAAATTGGCATATCTAATCTTGGCATTCAGAGTGAGACTTGTTCCTTCAGATCCTATTTTCCAATGCTTTCCAGCTTTTACTACACTTTTATCATGGAAGTTTTGCTGCCCTCCCACTCCAGGAGCCCATGTGGTAAGTAGGGCTCTACTCAACATGCCCAACATGTCGGGCCCGTTGGAGAATCAGATCAGAGGCTGTATGTGAGCTGCTGGAACATGCCCTTTGAAGGCAGGTTCTCTAGCAGCAGTCAAGCATTGCAGTGTGCTTGTCCCATTCACAGGGGCATATCTGCCACAAGTCATGTTCCTCCTCATGTGACCTCAACTTATGAAAAACCTGTTAAACTATAAAACGTGACAGAGTAAACTATAAATAAACTATAAATAATTTGGAAACTTGTGCTTTGGTGAATGATCCAGTTTTCCATAAACATCCACTCAAATTTTCAAGTTGCTTGGAAAATGAAGTTATTATTGCAAAGCAACAAAAAGCCTCATTGTGGCTTAAACTTTTCACAAGTCCAGCATGTTATAATTGTGTGCCATGCTTAGTTTCAGTTTCTAAAATATTTCACTGCACTAAAGGTGTTTCAGCTCTCAGTTCTAAGGTTGAGCTCTTCTGCAGGAAAGTATGAGTGTACTGGCAAAAGGTGATGCTGAAGATGGATTTATATATGGCATTTCTCTCCTTGTCAAAGGCTGTGGAAGCAGGGCTTTTAGGCAGGCAGGAAATGCCCCCTGGCTGGTACAATTGATCATACCACTTTGGATGATCAGGTGAAATGCATTCACGGCATTGGTTTATATCCAGTATATTAATCTTTTAAAAATGAAACTGTTCTCCATATATACTGTGTGGGGTTAGTGCAAAATATTCTGACTGCCTGCATTAGCTTGAATATCAACATGATACATTTTATAAGTAACATATAAAATGACTAGGCAATCAAACAATTAATTGATTTTATAATGAAGCATGAAAATCTAATAGACTTTGAGATAGATTTGAGAGAAGCTGGTGTCTGATCTGATTAAGATCAATGTCATTTTCTGCTTGTCAGAGCCCATGGGCTGCTGGTGAAGAAGTAATTAGTCTTAGTTTAGTGGTCACAGAACAGTTTGACAGATTTTACTTAGTGATACTCGAATGACAGCACAGTCTTAGGGATCATCAGTGCTATTGTTTTGATGTGGCATGACTTATATCATGGGGAGAAAAATGAGACTGCAAAAAAGTGGATGCTTTATGTTTTGATCACAGAATAAGTTCTTTGCTGAGCTGGAATGGGGAATCCATTGCGTCCTTATGGGTAGACATATGAGAGTACTTTGTAGAAATGTTGGACATCAGTACACTCCAAATTTCTTTGGTTTTAAATCATTTCAATGCACAGCAGGTCCACAAAAATTCAAGATGCCCAACTGATTTTGCTCTGGGATGTGGGTTTTTTTGTTTGTTTTCTCTATGGCGCTTTCCATGTGAACAGTGACCTTGGAAAGATGAGTTTGTGAGGCTTCTCTACTTGCCAGGTGTTTTGCATCTAGATGTTGCCCCATGAAGCTGAGTTTGTACAATCACAATGAAGTTGAGTCATGTGTTTAAAAGGTTTTTTGGATTTATAGAGTGATACAGAGAAATGTCAGCTTCCGGAAGTTGCAATTGCATCACTGGGTAACAGCCTGGGTGAGGAAATGTTCTTTACCTTGGAGTATAAGTGTTAAAAGTGTTAATAGAAGAATTTCTAGGAGAGTAATAATTACACTCACATGGCGCGTGTTACAAAAATCTCTGACTGAAGGGGACTGTTATGAAAGCTAAGCAGAATTTGGAATTGCCCTGCACAAGAAAGTCTGGTATTTACACACAGAGCTTTGCTGATATGAAATGTTCATGTTTCAAGGTATTTTTCCAGGGAATCAAAGTTCTTAAAAATCAAGAATTTACAAATATAGAAATACTTTCAATCTCAACAAAATATTTTAACACTTCAGAGTTCATAAGTCGCACATGACTTGAGTTGGTGAAATCTCCTAAGGCACTTTAATTTCAGTATTTATGCAAATTTTCTTATTTTGAGTGCCTTGGAGGGGAAAAGTGTCCTTAAAAAAAAAAATCCTTTATAGATAAGCTTACCTTACTAAAATAATTTATCTCTGTATCATCCACTTCTGTGTGACTTCCACATATCAATCAGTTCAGATAGAGAGAAACTTGTAATGTCATCTCTGAATGAGAATGTGAGTCAATATATTTCCTCTGGGGTAAAGGGAGAGGTAGTTTCTTGTTTTGTTAACTGCCAGAAAGTAAATCATGCCAGCTGGCTCAGCAGAATTAAATACACTTATTTCTGGATAAGCCAACCTGAAATGAAATTGTGGTTGTGTTTTTTTTCCTTTACTTTTCTGTTTGGTTTTTTGGTTTTGTTTGGTGTTTTTAGTTTATTTATTTATTAATTTTTCTTATTCTAAATTAAACCAGAAAAATTCCCATAAAATCTGTGCTTCCCTGGAAAAGTTAATTGAAAATGCATTACTGTTTGAAATAACCTCATTAGTTCTATGATTGCATAGCACTGAAGATGCATTTTGTCCTTTACTGAGTTCTTGTTTTTAGCAAAACTTTGTTGAGTAAAGTTAATACCCCTCTGCAATATCTCACTGATTCTTTTTCATTGCATTACTGACTTTTTATGTTATAACTAAAGCATAGTATTAAATGTTTTAAATTTTTAGCCAGGGTAGGAAATTGAAAAATCAGCAACATGTTAAGTATAGAAAATATTTGTGAATACATTTGGGGAAACAGCTTAAGAGAGTCCTTAAGCAGGCAAGTCAAAGGGGAAAAAGAGCTTATACAATCAAATATGGTTGCAAAAAATAATCTATTTAAATAATGTCTAGCATCCTTTGTTTTCTGTAAGATGTTCATTCATGTTCATAAATTTTGCTTTTATATTTCTCACCAAAATCTAGCAAAATATCCTTTCCCCCAAAATAGTGATAAAGTATAGCAGTGCCTTTTTTAACTTCTGTTAACCACAAAATTTATTTGTCAGTATAAGGACCTGGAAAAAACAGAGTTTTGGAAACTAAATCTAAACCCCAGGCTAGCCAGGTACCTACTTCTCATACCTTAAAGCCAAAGTTTTTTGGAAGATACTTTTGTAGCAGCATTGGTAAACCTAAAATTATCTGCTCTCTGGCACCTGTTTTTTGAGTGTGCTGAGTTACCACTTTAAAACAAAAATACTTTATAACCATTAAAGTAAATTTTATAAACAAAAATAATTTCTAAGTTTTCAAAGTATTGGCTGTAGCGCATCTTTTAACGAGCCAACCATTAAACTTAGTCAGTGGCTGTAATTTTTATGCCACAAAGGAAAAAAGCAAGAGAATGTGCCTTCATCAAGGCATTTTGACTTTATTTACTTTATTTTTCTTTTCAGTTCTGCCTGAGATGCATTTTGCCTACAGTCTTTTCATGAGATGTATGACATCATGAGGAAATACCATGTCCAGAAGCAATCATATGATATCAACTTATGCTTACATTTCCTTTCCAGATGTGGCCACTTCAATTAGGTGGATGTGGAGCAGCTGTGGGATCAGATGAAAGAGTTAAGAATCCTTTGGAGAAAGCAGGAGGCTCTCCAGGTGGCACAGGGTCAGTGGTGATCTAGATGTGGGGAAATGCTTATGCTGGGAAGGGACTGTAGAAATCGTAATACGTGCCAAATCTGTCAAGACTAATAATTAGTATTAGCAGTAAGTTATGCGATTATCATCAGATCACAGTGAAATAGTGACAACAAATTTAGCAAGATGTTTATGTAGTTAATCCTTCGGTTGATGGATGGTTTATAAAGTGCTACAGTGGTAAGGAAAATGTCATGCCTTCAGTGAGGCCACTCAAATGAAATACAAACAAGTTGGTGCATGGGTAAAATTGAGGCTGTACAATTTTGCACAGTGCCACACTATGCACCGTGTTACATTCCTGTTAGACCAAAACAGGATCAGGGAGGTCTGAAGTGGGAGGCACTGAAAGAAACAAGAAGCAGGGAGACAGTACAGCCTCAGCTGCATCTTGGGCAGTGATGCCCAGAGACAGCTGGGCTGGAGCTACCTGTTACACTGAAAGGTTGGCTCTGAAAGATGGCACCCTTGAGAAGGATGAGTCTGAGTGCTGTTGTCTTGGCTCTGTGGCTGAACAAAGCCAGAGGTCAGCTTTGGCAGGCAAGGCAAGATGGTGGAGAATGGCATGCTGGTTTTCCAGGCCAAGATATGTCTCAAAGAAATCCCTGGTCAAGCAAGAAGGACAGACAGAGGTTAGGTTTGTTCTCAGTCTTGTCATGTCTGTATTTTTCTTTTCTAACTTTGTTTCATGCTCATAATCCAAAATTTAAACCTTGACCCTATTGAGTAAATTTGGTGCTTTTCCTTTTTTTTCTCCAGCATTTAAAGTCAGGTCAGCTGACTCACGGGTTAGGCTTTCCCAAGCCCCAGGGCATGCGTTTCCCACACCACTCGCTGGTATGAAAGCTGCTTTGGGGCTTACTGGTATTACTTACACACAGTGTGAAACAACTCCCAACAGGAGACAAGGCAGTCAGCTGCTGAAAGAAGTTTTCTGGTTGTTGGGAAGCTGAAGCCCATATGGGCAAAAATGGTTGGGAGCTCCAACATGAGCCATTTGAGCAGCCTTTTTCTGGCCATATTTAGCTAGTATAAAGCAAGTTAGCTAGTCCCTCCCAAGCAGAGGAATGAATCACAAGCTGCACCCAGCAGCAGACGGCGGAAACAGATTCTCAAGGGCCTGGGTCAGATTCCTGCCCAAACTGGGACTACTGCAGCTTAGCTGGCTATTGCAATCTACTACGTTATAATTAACAGAGGAGCTGCATCTTCTAGCCTACTTTGGCTGCAAATTACCATGTGTGAATATGCATTAAGAAGATCTACATATATGGCGGACCAGGAGTAAAGGCAAAAGCAACTCCTGTTGCTGAGCGGAGTGAGGAACTGACAAGGCTGTGGTAATTCTATCAGGTGCTATTGCTAATGCATCCTGAGAGGCATTTCCATGGCCAGATGGTCCTTCAGGATCAGTAGGTCACAGACATCCAGCTGCCTGCCCAAGAATACATTTTCCCACCCAGTGTTGCAGATATCTAGACAGCCTAGAATATTCTGGTCAAATCTCCATTTATCAGCTCTTCTTGTTGCTGTTTAAGCTATCAAATCATTTTGAATGCAAGCAGTTTGGTCACACCAAAATACATCCTCAACTATCATATCTGTGATCTTTATGTGGTATTTGGCAAAGTGAAAAACTGAATCTTACAAATATATGTGAGAATATTTCCAATCTCTATATAGTTATTCACAATTCTACATCTGTTTCTTTGTCATAGGCAGACAGAAGTTGCCTTGTGTTTGCCTTTTTTTCTTTACAATTCCTTTGTGTAATGACTTTTACTTCTATTTCCAGCCTACCAGCCCAGCCAACTGGTGATTTATCTCCTCTTTTCACTTCTTCCTCCCGCTTTGCCTACCTAGTAGCCTTTTTCTGGCTAGCTTTTCAAAGGCTTAATCTGCTGGTCTTTTCGTCCGGTATTTCAGTTCCTTCCAGTTATTTTTTCTATTCCTGATCCTGGAGCCATGACCTTCTTCTGAAGAATTCAGCTGTCTGTGGTCCAAGACATTGCTGTGATTTAGCACAGCTGCAAAACCTTGGCTTGGACTTCTGAGAAAGCTGCTTAAAAGTGAGAAAGTACAAAGACTAGAGCCGTGCAAGATAAGAAAAGTAACTGCAGGCAGGGGTAAGATTAGCAGCTCAGAGGGTCAAGGAAATAAATCCCACAGTGATGTGGAGAGGTATAAAACTGAAGAAGACAATGGGGAAGCTTGAAGTTGGTAGTTCAGTGATATAAATTAGTGATTTGTGCCCAGAAATAGCTCTCATCGGCAATGTGAAAATAGGATAAGGCTGTGTTTTTAATGCAAGTGTGAAGATCAATTCTGTAAACCAATTTTTGTTCTTGCTACCCTAACACTAAATATAAGCCCAAATGAAGCTTGTGATTTAACAGTAGAATTTAGCTCCATGATTCAAGGAAAGTGATTTGTTACTGAGGTCCCAATGGCTAAGGGAGAAACTGATAGGAGGAATAAAAATACTGAATGACTGTATGAACAGGTTCTGCTGAAAAGCAGTTTATATTCCTCTGTTGTATCATACCAAGTCCAAATTTGCCATCATGAGACTTTACCAGCTTGAGGTGGATGGAGTGACATTTTAATTTAATTTTCATTTTATTAACAGCAAAAACCCCATGGAAAATCTTGCGAGTCGAGCACAGGACTTTTGCCCTCCTTGGCTTATGAAGCTATACCACTGCTGTGATGCTGCATGAGGTGTCATTGTCTGCTCTCCTGGCATTAGCTGTTGGATTCTGACAGAGCTGCAACACTGAACTAAACAGTGTAGCTGGACAGATATTACAACATTAAACATACCTAAGAGCTCACAAATCTATGCTGTCTGCCTGACAGAATCTGCATTAGGCTGCTTTGGTTCTTCTGAAGCAAATTCAGTAAATCCTTCTTGTATTGACCTGCTTATAGCTCTAATCCAAAATTTGCTGTAGTACCTATGCATAAAATTGTGTTTTAAAAATCCCACTCTATTTAAAATGTTTAGAAAATTATGAACCCCGTTTCAGATAAACCTGAAATGGTCCTCAAAGGAGCCCTGTGTAATTCACCACATCTCCTGATAAAAATCTCCTTTTAGCCTGTTGTTTTAATACCTTATTCCATCTGCTTCTCTCTCTGACCTGCAGTTTTGAGCTTTGGGGAAGAGCATCTTTCCCAGTGTGGGAAACCACTGAGGGCTGAGAGCTGCTTTTACATTCTGGCTATCCCTTATTCACTGTGTGTTTTTGGGGAAAAAGTTTAACTCATTACAAAGCTTTCTTCGTGATTATAGAGGAAGCAAAGCTTTGTCTCCTTCTCAGAGTATTTGTTTCTCTTTATGTTTTGGTTTCTGTGAGGAATACAGGACAGCAGCTCTGGCAGTACCTGTGCTTACTTACGCCTGTTGCAGAGGGAAGGAGGACACCTGCTGGTCGCAGGAGCCCGGGCACTTGAGCTCCATACCAACTTCCTTTCTGGTATTTATCAAGTCTCTTAATTTGTATGCCCTGCTGTTAGTAAAGGGGCTTCGTTTTAACTAATGGATTTCAGTGAAGTGCTGGATTTTCAGTAATACCTATTTTGCTGAAGAAGGTAAGTGCACCCTGATGACTTCTGTACCAGATGGGATAGGGATTACAGGAACTCATGTGGCATTAGGCAGAGAAAAGCCTGGATATGAGCTCAGTCTATGACAAGAGAAGAGATTTATAGGCCAGGGATTGTATGGTGAATGGAAGAACATTTGAAAACCAGTTTCAGACTCTCATGTCAAATTGTCACCCAGAAGGTATTACTGATGACTTATTTTCAGAGCAGAGATGGAATTCAAGTTTCTTCTCAGTATAAGTGTATTATTATGCATCTATTTCAATTATCCACACTATTGCTTCTGTTTTCTGAGGTAGGAAAACAGTGATTTTTGTATTTGCCATTGAAGATATTTAAGATAAGAAGAAGATATTTAAGACAAGACTAAAAAAACATTTTAAAGTAGTTGTAGTTTGTATTCCATTTTATCCTGGGTCAGCTTTTGGTTTAGGACAATATTATGTGAAGGACAATTCAAAACACAGGGTTATTGGATCTAAAATGGCTGCAGAAATTGTTATGTATTGGTCTTTGCATCACAGTACACCTTGAGAGCTTCTGAAATTCATTACTATTTTATACCCTTAATTTTAATGGGAAATGGATTTTAGTTACCCTAAATGGATGGGAATGCATTGCAGTGAAGACACCTGCAGAGCTGGAACTGGCATCTGCTCACTGAGATGCTGTCTGTCAGGGCAAAGCTCAAGGTCACATCACACGTGCTTCCATCACCGAACTCTGCAAAGTGCCATAGTTGGGACATGGTAGGCCATTACCTGCAAGCATTTTGCCTGGTACATGCAAAACTGATGTCACCTTATCACCAGGGATTGTCAGAGCCCTGTTAGGTGCTGTGCTGGATCCCCTGGAGCCAGCACTTAACAGAGCAGAGCATTTTCTGCTAAGTGTTTGGGGCTGGGACATCTGGGCAGTAGCATGGATGTTGCCTAACATGTATTCCTTCTGGATTTTAACAATTGTTTCTTTGGCTCTTCAAGGTCATGCTGGTCACAGTTACTTTATATCCAACTATATTCTTCCCTCCTTTAGCATATAGAAACTGAAGACCTGTGAGGTCTTCGTTGTTTTGGCATGTCTCTTTTTAAAACAGTGTTTGAATTAGGGACCCAGTAACAAGTTTGGGTTTCTGTTTTTTAACCTCATTACAAAGAGTCCTTGTCAGCATTGATAGGACCCTGATGAATTCAGCTTCCGGGATTAAATTCTCCAGGGTGGCTTTTTAGGCAAAAGGATTTTGTTTTAAGCATTTAAAGTGTGAAAATGTTTCTGTTTATAGAAATAAGTCACCTTTGACCAGAAATGGAAAATTTCAGTATAGAAGATAATAGTACAACAAAAAATGTCTGTGTATCTCTCACTGCCATGACTTTTGCAGCAAAAGTTGTGACTTTCAGTGTTTTTCCATAAGTTCTTGGAGAAAACTTTGTGATTGAATGAAGCCAGAGGAAAACTTCTGAGTTAGTAAAAAATCAGTGTCTTTCCCATGGAAAATTCTTGTATCACGAGTGTGTTTTTTCAACCAAAACGAGAGTTAAAAGTAAAAATATTGAATTTTGTCTGCTGAAGTTTTGTCAAACAACCATAATTTGGAGTTGGTTTACAGGATTGGTGACATAGCAAAGATGTTGATCTGGGGACCCTGTTCCAGGACAGGTCCATTTCCATTTCAGTTCAAACAGTCTTTCTAGAAGGTATGTAGCAGTGCCAGAAGCACCAGCTAAGAGCCAGGATTCCTGTCTCCCAGGTGAATGTCTCCCCAGTGGACTATGGAGTTGAATTCCTCTTCCTTTGCTCTGTGGCCCTTTGACATCTGCATTTTTTCCTCTGCCATTGTCAGTTTCCAACAGACATAACACTCCTTAGATGTGGCTTGGTGCTGAAGTCCCTCTCCTGGGAGAGAAGAGTTTCAAAGGCCACAAAGACCACAAAAGTTGTGGCTAAAAAATCCTGTACCCAAGACAATGAATGTCCTCACCTGAGGAACAAGATTGAGAGTGGATCTTGGCTGGGTTGTTCTTTCCACAGAAATGACTCTAGGAAAGGATGAACCTGGGATGAAAAGTCATGGCTGAGTCCTGGTAACTCATTCCTGCTAGTGGAATAAGGGGATAGGAGGGATGTCAGAGGAATGCCATTTAATGCAGTTAAAATGCTTCAGCTGCCATGTGAAATATGTGAGACTTTTCAGAGTTCTCAGAAGCTCAGTAGGATGACATTGAGTGTTGCACTGCAGTTTATAACAATCCTGAGATTAATTCCTGGATCAATCTTGTAGCTACTTTAAACCATTGGATGATATGGGCTACTGAATAAATCCATTTTGCTCATTGGCATATGATTCTGTTCTCACTCTTTATTTCACTCTTCCTTATTCTACAGCTCAAAACACATTTACAAACATGCTTCTGTGTCATCCCAAAATGCACACATGACTGTAGATCATCCATCTATCTTTGAAAACCTAACCTTTCTTTTGGTCCAACAGCAAATCTGAAAGGGGCTTTGAATGCTCTTTCTTTTCCTTTTAAAGCTAGAATATACCAGTTCAGTGGCCATGTACTTCTCTTTCATTACGCTTTCTTCTTTCTGCTAGTTTTTTGTTGTTTGGGGTTTTTCTAACTATCATAGAATCATAGAATAATTAGGGTTGGAAAGGACCTTAAGATCATCTAGTTCCAACCCCCCTGCCATGGGCA